>JAZGTJ010020162.1:0-10536 GCA_036877575.1 Botia almorhae
AATAATGCATTTATTATTTTTTTTTACATTTTAATGTGTATTTTAAAGATAGTTTTAAGTAAGATAGTAACTTAGATAGTAACTATAAGATAGTTATAGTTTTAAGTTAGTTTTAGTATGTTAAGCTATGGGTGTGTATACAGTAATGTCATAAAACTGTCTTATTGGTTTGGGTGTTTACAAATATGGCCCCGTTCAAGTCATTCGCGATGTATGTTAGTGAGCACCCCCAGTGATTTTGTTCTGGTATTGGTCCTGTGTGCATGTAGTGCAACTTGTTAAGCTGTAAGTACAAAACCTTTAGGGTGTGGGTGCGAAACTGGTGTGGCACATGAATTTGTTTAATGTGTTTTTACAATTCTGAAGACTAAAACATGTAAGTAAATGAACTTTCATTATTTTTTTGTTCTGTGTTTGTTTTCATAATCTGTTTTGTTCATTCTCACCTGTACTTTTTTTACGTTTAGAGCATAAATAGATCATACGTTTTTCACGCTGTTTCCGCTTCATAATTGTTCTATTTACAGGATTTTATTGTTTCCCATGAAATCATGTCTACGTTTCTGCAAAGTGAATTGCTAATACACCTCTTGGGCACGGTTTCCCGGACAGGGCTTAAGACTAGTCCAAAACATCTGCATGTTTTATGCATTATTTTACTTACAGCCATTTAAGGCCAGGCCAGTAAGCGCCCTCTCATTAGTGGGGGGCAGTGCGAGACTGAAACAGTGAAACACTGGGAAGCAAATGTGTCGAGGCATTTCGAAACAATCCGACACCCGTCTCCACGGTGACACCTTGTGGTCACCTGCACGTGTTGCTCTAAAACAGCCCAGACAATGATTCAGACAAGTGTTGACAAGTTATACACTACAAGTTTGTCAAATAAGAAAGTCTACATAAGATTAACAAAATAAGTCAAGCCACGATGTTTCATATTTGTGCATATCAACATTTATATTCAGAAATATTAATTATTATGCTGTCGAAGGGTAACTGGTCCTGCACCAGCTCCAAGCGGGCCTCAAACCAGCAATCAGTCCGGTATGGGGCACTCTAACAAGGAGGCTAAAGGCCAAGTTATTGAAAAGTTATGTAACATAATTTTATTATCTTTGTTTACAGTTTAGTTTCATTTTTGCAACTCCTTGCAAAAATGTTTTTCTTTTGTTTTTGTTTTTGTTTTGTTTTTCTTGCTTTATCCTCCGGCTAATTGTGGTAATTGTGATAATTAGTTGTGTGCTTTATATGTGTTTGTGGTGAATTTACTTCCTTTTTAAATCAATCCATGTTTATTCTGAGCACAAACCATGTGTTATTATTTGAGTTCAGTGCCTGCAGTACAGCACAGGCATAATAAATTTGACAATGGGTGACGCCCACAATGACCTTGGTTCATCATCACCATTTGAGTTCAGGCACTGAACTCAAATAATAACACATGGTTTGTGCTCAGAATAAACATGGATTGATTTAAAAAGGAAGTAAATTCACCACAAACACATGTAAAAGTTATTACAAAATTCAAATGCAAATTAAAATAGTTTGCATTGTAGTTTTTTTATCTGTCAAATTTCAAATGAAAATGCAGGTCTGTTTGCAATTGCATTTGCCATATTTCTTCCCATGCGTATTACCCATTTGCTATTTGATTTCCTCGGCATGGCATACTGAGTCTGCCAAAACTTTAAAGCAATCACAATTCTGTTTGCATTTGCATTTACGATGCCTTGCACGCAAACCTGTCAATCAGCATCAGGGATGGGACTATACTATGGGGCATGTTTGTACTGGGAAGTGACAGGACACCAGATAATGATCTAAATATGGCTTTGCTCTCCTTCAGAATAGTAAACTATGATTATGACAAGGAGTGTCACTTGTGTAAGAGTTTAAAATGTCTTCAAAATCTGATCCCAATGCATCTTTTTCATTATGCACATGGATATTAAAATTGCAAACAATTAGGATTAAACAATTATTTTTGGCCTACTACTGATAAAAAGTCATCAAGTTCTTGGATAAAGTGCCTATAGACACTAGCCAGTAGAAATGACAAACTTGATATATCATTTATGCTAGACAAAGTTATATTAAGCACCATCACTTCAAAAGAATTGTATCTGAAATTAGACCTTTGGGTAACTTTAAAAATATTTATATAAAGTGCAGTAACACCTCCCTCTGACTTTTGGATGGGAATAATGCTTAAACTGTAATTTTGGGGGATAGACTCATTACATAATGACAGTCTGTTATGTAAGGGGGCTTACAGTTACATGTATAAATATAGCTGCAAGTAGCAATTATGGGGTCAAGCCCATGAACGGCACTAAGAGAAGCATTTGATGCTTGAGCAATGAGATTAAGAAAAGTAAAAACCTAGGAAAACCCTTTACAACACAATAAAGTGATATATAATTTTTGGCCAGCAGATGTCACCTGTGGAGCTGTTTTGTTTGTTCAGGATGTTTTGGATGACACCTACAGAGTTTCGTATCAATATACCAAAGCCTTGCCAAGATACAGCCTTAAACCCATTATTGTGTGCTCATCGTTGAATTTGTTGATGCGCTGTATGAGAATGGAGTGGCCGATCGAAAATCTTTTATTTTCGTGAAATTTTGTGCAAATCGGACAAATGCAGTAGGAGGTGTTTGAAAAAGTAGGTTTATCAAAAATGTTTAAATGGCCAACAGGAAGAAGCCTTGAATATGACAAATTAGGTATCGCAGAATATATTTTGACCACTAGGTCTCAAATTTTGCAGGTCACCTCAAAATTGGTGATGATGAACCAAGGTCATTGTGGGCGTCACCCATTGTCAAATTTATTATTGTAAAATGTAATATTTAACATGCAATTGCGTATTGTTATGAAACTTTATATTCATCATCGCCATATTCTGAGGTGACCTACAAAGTTTGGTGCCAGATAGTACATATAGTACATATAGTACAATTTATGAAAATGCTTATAAGTGATTGCAATAACATATTGTCATGCAACTTCTTTCTTTAGATCTTTTGACTCATGCCGAGTTCTATGATACCTCATTTGTCATAATCAATGCTACTTCCTGTTGACCATTTAACATTTTTTGTTAAACCTACTTTTTCAAACTCCTCCTAATGCGCTTGTCCGATTTAGTCCGAAATTTGGTATGCGCATCTACATCCCAGACAAAAAGTTAAAAGATTTTTGAATGGTCAATCCAATCCGCGTATTCGACGAAGAGCACACAATTATGAATGTAAGGCTGTATCTTGGCAACACGTTGAAATATTGATACGCAACTTGGTGCATAACAGCATGACCTATGGGTGCATGCACAGTTTCGTCACAGCACCACCTACTGGTCCAGAAATAAGAAAAATGGCTATTTTTGTTCAGGACTTTAGGATGCTTTGATCTATAATTATGTCGGTGGTCTCTTCAGATTCCTTGAGGCATGCCAGGTCAAACCATATTTAATATTCCATGGACGGTCATTGTGGGTGTCTGCCATTTTTAATTTTGTTGTAAAATGTAATATTTAACAAACACAATTGCGTATCGTTACGAAACTTTAAATGGTTCATCATCACCATATTCTGAGGTGACCAGCAAAATTTGGGGTACATACAAAATATATAGTACAGTTTATGAAATACTTATAACAAGAGATTGCACTAACATATTGTCATGGACACTTCTTTCTTTAGATTCTTTGGCTCATACCGAGTTCTACGATACCTCATTTCATAATCAGTGCTACTTCCTGTTGGCCATTTAACATTTTTTGTTAAACCTGTTAAATCTTCTTTTTTGAACTCCTCCTTGGTCGTTTGTCTGTTTTACACGTAATTCGGTATGCATCATCTACACACATCCCTGACAAAAAGTTAATCAAAGATTTTTGATCGGCCAGTCCGGTCTTATCCACATTAACACAAAATTGGTAAAAGCTCCACCTATTGGCCAGAATGTATAAATCACTTTATTGTGCTGTAATGGGTTTTACCCATGTTTTCTTAAATAACTGTTTTTCTAATCTTATTTTTATTCTCATTGCTCATGCATTAAATGCTTCCCATAGTGCCGCTCATGGGCTTGATGCCGTCATTGCTGCTTGCAGCTATATTTATTAGTTGTTGTTATTATTATTTGTATTATTAGTTTTCAGTTATTTAGGGTAAAGCCCCAAAGGGGCAAAGATCCCTATTGTTATTGTTGGCATGCTCAGGCACCTTTTGTGGATGGTTCAGTTCCAAACAGTTGAGATGGCCTTTTCATTCAGGGTTTGACAGCCTGTGATGTCGATCATGGCATCAGAGGGTGCACTGCTTCTCTTTGAGGACAATTCCCTTAAGACTCTGCTCTCCCAGAGCTGGCAAATATGGAGTTAGTGGCAGTGTATTAGTGGCTATCTCAGGCAGTGGGGAGTATCGGGTTAGAGTGGAAACCTCCATCCTCTCCTGAGCACTTGTGGCTAAGGCCTGCCCTGCCCCAGTGCCCTTTTTTTCCTGAGGTGCACAATGAGCATCCACTCTCACTATCTTTAACGGTGGGGTGGCTAACTACGTCAAGATCGCAGTGAACCTGTGCCTGCAAAACGCTGCCACCTGTAGAATCCGAACTAGACTCCCTTCCTGCACCTGTAAGTTCTCCTCATCCGAGAAGATCTTCCCGCCCACCTGCCAGGAGACCACCAAGAACCCTCGCAAGGTCTTCAAGCGACCCTGAGATGGGTCACCCAGCTAAGTAGCTGCTCCAGGGGACATCCGAGTCTCTCACATTCAATCCTATCATTACATCCTCCTCACTAAAGGAGCAATTGCCTGTCTCCCTGGGTCTTTCCAGACTCCTGTCAGTTTGAAGCCCCTTTCACAGTGGCTTACTGATAGCAGTTCGATGTGAACAGGTAAGTACAGCAGACCTGGCCATGACTGGTCCACTGAGCATGTCGTGCTGTGCAGCTCTCGCTCTTGGAGATGGTGAAGCAGGTTGTACCTTTGGTCCCCTAGTACAGTTCCTTGGAGCATGGGCAACACTCTCCAACCTGTCACAGTGGCTCCTAAGGACAATCTGTCTTGGCTATGAAATTCAGTTTACTTGGTTCAGTAATGTCCTCCTCACCTCTATACGAAGCTTCTACAGCTTCTACAGCCCCTACTTCATCTTACCCAAGCCTCCTCCTTTGGAGTCAGTGGTGGATCATATTAGTTCAGTCAATTTGGTACAGATTTAGAGAAGCCCAGGTGGACCTGTTTACTTCTGCTGAGTTGACCCACTGCCTGCTGTGGTATTCCCTGTCAGAGGCTCCCCTTGGCACAGATGGTCTAGCACACAACTGACTGTGACATTTACACTAATATACGTTTCCCCTAGTCAGCCTCCTTGAACAGAACGGCTGACACAGGTGCACAGGTTCTGTGCAAGGACAGGACACCACTGCACCAGGTGTGCAGTGGTGTAACTATCAGAGATATCCACAAATATTTACATTTGTGTAGTTAATGGGCTGGACCCCATAAATGCTGCTTGTGGCTATATTTCTTCTTTTAATGTCTTGCGTCAAACAGCACATAGAACCATATGATAAAAAGTTATAAAACTTGGCACACAAATAGAGGACAGTCTGAAATGTTACCATAGCAAATTTGGAGTCTCTACCTCAAACCCTGTTGTGCCACCCATAGTTCAACATTTTTACTTGCTTTTATGATCATTTTTTATAACTTTTGACTCGTAAGTCCTAAAAACAAAATTGTTTTTCCTCTAATTCATTGGCTTATGTTGATTTTAAACTCGCCATGTGATGCCATTTTCATGAAAATTTATGAAAATCCTACTGAATTCGTGTCAGTACCCTTTCCATTCTCATATACCGCATCTACCTTTTTGATGAGCATGCAATAAATGGACATAAGGTTGTATCCTGGCAACATTTGGGTGTATTAACACAAAGCTTGGTATGTGTCACCTCAGGCGTGAATGAAGGTAGCATGCACAGTTTTGTCACAGCACCACTTAATGGTTCTGAGATATGAAAAATGCTATTTTTGCTCATAACTGACACTTGGGTCTGAAATTAAGGGAATGGCATTTTTAGATTTCTAGTGTAAAACAATATGCAGAACCCTGATAATGTCGGTATTTTGACTAATATGTATGCATTTTGTGTATATGGAAGTTCACAAATACTTTTAATATGTGAAAAACAGGCCATTCACTGTTAACATGCTAAGTTTCATCAACATCAGATAAAAGTGGGACTTACCGATTAACCATTAATTAACCATTTTATTGTCTATGTGAAGGCTGGTATTCTATATTTTGTCCACTAGAGGGATTCACATGACAATAAGTGTTTTTAATTAATATTAAAAATAATAAAAGTAATAAAAGTAATAAATATTTTACAATGGCAACATAATCTCTTGGGAAGAATGGGGAGAAATGGGAAATAATTTTTTTTTTAAAGATCAACCGATCATCTCAGATCTGTAGTTCTGTATTTTGTCTGGTAGAAGGAGTCAGGATAAGAATTCATTCCAAGTCCTTGCAAGCCATCAATGTTCAAATGCATAGAACTTCATTTGAAGAATAACAATAAAATACATAAAATAAATACAATTTCCCCTGAGTTTTAAAATTGGTTTATTATAACTGGCAAATAAACATGTATGTTCCAAAGTCCAGAATATTTTGTTCATAAAGACAACACATTTCTTGTAAAATTACACCAGCTCAATAGAAGCAGCAGTCATTTGGTTTATTATTTGCACTGACCTGTGATAACACTAAATTACTGTAAATCTACTGTCATTTGTTTCTTTGTCTATTGAATTATTATGCTAGACTTTGTAAACTGATGGATTTCCATAAAACTATGAAATCACTGCTCTAATCACATGTCTGCTGTAAGTGGATTAAGATTCTTTTAATAAAAAGGGGAGATAACAGCACACTTTTAAAAAATCAACCACGTTATCTCAGATGAAGGCACCAGTAAACCACTAGACCAGTGGTTTTCAATCAGGGTCCTGGGGACCCTTAGCTGTAACGGTGAGGGCCGGTTGTGTTTTGTTTAAAAACAGAGAAGGTTACCTAACCCTAACCCTAACAGTAAGCGGTATTTATTGAAATAACAAAGGAAACAACACAAACATTAACCGTAAAAATAATAATGTGACAACAAGTCCACCAGCAGTGAAACAAAGAAAACAAACCACGATGATAATATTATACAAAACCAGGGCATAGGTATCCAAAGGGGTAATCCAACGGGGTAATTCCAAATACAACCGCCGTCGATGACCAAGGGGGCACCAACGGTGGGAAACGCCATGGCGGAGACCTGCGGCGCCAGGGCGGTGACTTGAGGCACCAGGGCGGTGCCTCAAGTGGAGGAGCGAGCGCCGATGCTTGAGCAGACTCCTGAGGGGTGAGCCCCGTCGCCTGGGCAGACTCTGAAGGAGCGAGCGTCAGTGCTTGAGCAGGCTCTTGCGTGGCGAGCGCCATCGCTTGAGCAGACTTCTGAGGAGTGAGTGTCGTCGGCTGGGCAGACTCTGGTGTCGCAAGCGCCGTCGCCTGGGCAGAGACTTGACTGACTTGTGGAGGGGACACCACTGCCTGGACACAGATTTGAAAGGTGGGCGTCGTTGCCTGGACAGGGATTAGACTGACTTGTGGAGCGGACGCCGCCACCTGGACAGAGACTGGACTGACCTGTGGAGCAGATGTCGCTGTCTGGACACAGACATGGGAAGCGGTCGCCGCTGCCGGACTGCAGGCTTGAGACCCCACCAGGCTTGCCTTCAGAATGGCGAGTTCCACCGCCACAGCCTCCAGGATGGCCCAGGGATCTGAAGAACTACCCGCTTGCTCTGGTTCCTCCTGAGCTGGAGAGCAACAGGCAGCCATCTCCTCCATAGCTGCGACCGGTTCCGGGACGCTTCCCGGCTGGTATGGGCTCAGACTCCGCCTCCCCCAGCTGGAGGTCGGAACAAGCCGCTCTCAGTGCAAAGTTCATATATTCCATTAATGTCCATTTCTGATTGGGCAAAGGCATGAACTCCTTAAAAAAAGGGTCTAATCCCAAACAAAAAATCGACATGACTACAATGTCCTCAGAAGGAAGGTCATAAACCTCATTTAGAAAGACCTCGACGTAATCCTCAATGAATCCGCCATTTTGACGCGGTCAGGAAGCCATAATTCAAAACAAAAGATCACAAAACCAAAAAAACAGGAAAAAACTAAACAGAAAGTCCAAAAAACAGGAAAACTTAAAAAATTAAAACACTGCTGTGCTGTCGTCCAAAATGGTGGGTTGTTATGTAACGGTGAGGGACGGTTGTGTTTGTGTTAAAAAATAGAGACGTGAACACGGAACTAACAGTAAGCAGTATTTATTGAAATAACAAACAAAGGAAACAACACAAACATCAACCGTAAAAATAATAATGTGACAACAAGTGCACCAGCAGTGAAACACAGAAAACAAACCACGATGATAATATAATACAAAACCAGGGCAGAGGTATCCAAAGGGGTAATCCAAAAGCGTAATCCAAATACACGAGCGTTAGTCCAAAAACCAAGGCAAGACAAGAATGAATATCCAGAACAACGATAAACAACCACGAACGATCACAAGAACTCCAAACAATAACCCACACCCAAACATACAAAACCCGGAATTTAAATACCCACAATAATCATGGTGACACAGGTGATGACGATAAACTTAGTCCGGAAGTGACATAGAACCCAGAACACACAATGTCATAATAAAGGTCTGAACTCCCCGCATAGCTTGGGAGTCAGGTTTCGTAACATTAGCATTGCACATTCTTTATGCCTCTTACCTGATGCACTTGTTTTAGCTGTCTCCTAATGAGCTGATGATCAGAATCAGACGCTTTAAAAATATATTCTCTTTAATAAATATTCTTTTGTAACCTCAAACCAGCTCATAGGATGCAGCAGTCACTTGCTTTATCTTATCTGCACTTAGAAATTAGAATAATCCTATTTCATTGTACTCTTTGAAACAAGTCTGCTGTAACTTTAAAACTTTAAAAAAATTGAACTTTTTTTAGTTTATATATTTAAACTTCTTTCTTAACTTTATCTTAAGATTTACAAACTACTACAATCACAATTTTAACTTTTTATACAATTTTTTACTTTTAGACTAGGCTTTCTCAAGCCAACATAAAGTTTCACAAACTTTACTCTAGTTTGATTTAAATTGTTTTTTTATATGAAAAACAGGACATTTTGAAGTAACATGCTTCAGTTACACAAGTTTAATGAATACAGGTACAGGTCAAAAAATTTTAATATCATGAAAAAGGTCAATATTTTTTGTCACTCAGTTCAGAAAGTTAAACTCATATATTATATAGATTCATTACACAGACTGAAATATTTCAAGCCTTTATTTCTTGAAATTGTGATGATTATGGCTTACAGATAAGGAAAACCCAAAATTCTGTGTCTCAGAAAAAGTTAAATATTGGAAAGTCATGGTGTCACACCCTAATCAGCTAATTACCTCAAAACACCTGCAAAGGTTTCCTGAGCTTTTAAATGGTCTCTCAGTCTGAGTCAGTAGGCTACACAGTCATGGGGAAGACTGCTGCCTTGGCAGTTGCCCAGAAGACAGTCATTGACACCCTCCACAAGGAGAGTAAGCCACAAAAGTTGAGTGGAAGGAAAAACTGTGTTAGGAAAAGGTGCACCAGCAAAAGGGATGACTGCAGCCTTGAGGAGCTTCACAAGAAGTGGACTGAGGCTGGAGTCAGTGCATCAAGAGCCACTATGCACAGACGAATCCTAGACATGGCCTACAAATGTCGCATTCCTTGTGTCAAGCCACTTCTGAACCAGAGACAACGTCAGAAGCGTCTTACCTGGGCTGTGGAGAATAAGAACTCGACTTGCTCAGTGGTCCAAAGTCCTCTTTTCAGATGAAAGTAAGTTTTGCATTTCATTTGGAAATTAAGGTCCCAGAGTCTGGGGGAAGAGTGGAGAGGCACAGAATACATGTTGCTTGAAGTCCAGTGTGAAGTTTCCACAGTCAGTGATTATTTGGTCCACTGTGTTTTCTGAAGTCCACAGTCAACACAGCCATCTACCAGGAAATTTTAGAGCACTTCATGCTTCCTTCTGCTGACAAGCTTTATGGAGATAGTGATTTTATTTTCCAGCAGGACTTTGCACCTGCCCACACTGCCAAAGGTACCAAAAGCTGGTTCAATGACCATGGTGTTACTGTGCTTGATTGGCCAGCAAACTTGCCTGACCTGAACCCCATAGAAAATCTATTGTCAAGAGGAAGATGAGAGACACCAGACCCAACAATGCAGATGACCTGATGGCCGCTATCAAAGCAACCTGGGCTTCCATTACACCTGAGCAGTGATTACACGCCGCATTGATGCAGTAATTTATGAAAAAGGAGGCCAAACCAAGAATTAAGTGCAAAGAAATTAACATACTTTTCAGAAGCCTGACATTTCTGTTTGAAATATCCTTTTTTTT
>JAZGTJ010020163.1:0-10391 GCA_036877575.1 Botia almorhae
CGGGTGGGGTCGTCACGTGAAAGGTCATCATGAGGGTCATTCTATTTACAGCTAAAACATTATTAATTAATTTTACTAATAGTTTGATTGGGCAGGCTGTCGCGAATTCGTTATTTTTATACATTTTTTTATTTTTATTTTATTACAAAAAAATAATCTTAACAAAAGGTCACTTTGATCACTAGGGGCCAAAAGGGCAGGTGCTCAAGCACCCTCCGCCCCCAACCCCCCCTCCCCCCCCTCTACACATGCCTGCTCTTGTCAAAAGTAGAAAAAAATATTTAAAATTTGCACACATATCCAACAATCAAGCCGGAGAAATATCTTACGTGTGACTGAATTTCATAAATAGTAAATACTGAATAAGCCATGTGACTATATCCTTTATCGAAAGGCTTGTTTTGCTTGTTTGCAGGAAAATGTTTTTTTTCCTTTTAATGAAGCACTAACTGAGAACGTCAATGTGACCTGTAGTTAATTGAACATGCCCTATCTCTTGGGCCATGTTTGAGCAATTGCCTCAACTATAAACATCCTGCTGTGTGTCTATCTTATTGATATTGCCTGAAGCATGTGATCAGCCATTATGGCGGGAGACCCCTGGGAAATTCATTCATGCATTCATTTCTGTCAGTGCAGGTACCTACCAGGTTAGGCTCTTCCATGCCTCACTGGTACCTATGTGTATGCTGTTTTGAACAAGCAGACAATTTTGTCTTGGACAGCATTGTGCATTCAGCCAGTTAAATGATTTAACACAGATAATAAACCATACTTGGGTGTTCCTGGACATAAATATAGCAAATTTGTTTTGACAAGCAAACACAAGGACAAATTTTTTCAAAACAGCGATTTAAAAGCTACTGTGACTGTTCGGATATTGTCGTGTAGTCTTGTGGATTATATCACAGACAGCAGACTACTGCGTTGACTGCAGTAATGAGCCCGAAGAGAACTGGATTACAGTGAGAAGATCATCTCTAAGTTTCCGTTTCACCACAGACATCGTCTGTTGCATTGAGCATGAGTCACCACTTAAATTCCATCCGTCTGCGCTACGGAAGGCTAAGTATCAATCTGTATGCAGCTCCCCTGGCCAAACCCCTTCCAAAATGACAGCTATTATCCAGATTTACATTTTATCCCTGGGAAGAATAATGACAATGAATCATTGCCATGTCACTGATGTCGATAATTACAGTATGAGTGGACGGCAAAGAGTTTGTCTTGGAGAGCCGGGGTGATGGTAACAGCCGAGTAAGGGAAAAATATGACAGTGAAGAATGGGTTTGATCCACATACACGGGTGACCAGATATTAGATGCGTAGTATGAAATAGTTTTTCTCTTATCACTCATGCCTTTTGTCACCTTAATCAAAGCTCAGCAGCCAGCTTCAGAAAACCACTAAAGTTAAGGAAACCCTTGTGACATTAACTAAAGGCTTTCTTAACTTGGTTTCTTCCAACATGGTCCCCGATTCCTTAGTTTAACTTTCTTTTGGAAATTTAGACAATAGATATCCACACAGCTTGCTTAATGCTAATTTCATATTTACATTAAATTTAAGACCATATCACTGGCATTGTACCCAAATACCAATTTCTAATTCCAGTGTCTAAAAAATTGCTGTCCTTCACTACTGCGATGTCAAAACTATTTAAAAAAATAAAAAAGTTTCATTTCGGAAGCATTGCTATTCATCACCATTTTGTGTACTGCACATGATACTTTAATTATCCACCTATTCAACCTGTACATGAGAAATTGTCAATGACAAAACTTAATCCACTGCAATCATTGTAGAGACAGATTCATTTTCTTTGTATCGGAAATGAGTGGCACACGAAAAATCTTGCTTTGTAATCTTGTAGCATATGCACTGTGTCACTGAAGCATGTAATCAGATACCAGCTGTAATTTTTATCAGTTCTATCTTGTAATGACTACATATCCCTCAGAGAAAGACAAAAATCCAACACAAGCATTTCGATGTTTCACAAGTCCATGCAAATCAATTTACTTTTCAAAGTGTCAAATCAAATATGCAGTGCCCGAGGTTTTTGTCTCGATAAAATAGTCTCATTCCAATGTCATTGTGCGCATTCCTGTTGCAATTATTATTTTATTAGTGAAGCTACAGATCAGGTGTTTCCACAGTGTGTGCTGAATTCACAAGGTTCCTCTTACCAGTGGAATTTAAACCACGTTTTCTAAGTACATTATTTCTTAATACAATGTGGAAGTTGTTAATGTGCATCAGCACTGATAAGTAAGCTGTCAGTTAAGATAAATTATGAATATGAGCAACACTGTTTCAATTTATGAATTTAAAATAAGTCAGTTATGAGAAATAAATGTCCAAGTAACATGCGGTTGGATTTTTCTGTATTTTGTTTTAGCAGAGCAGTGTAAGGCAAAAAAAAGAAAACTATTATTTTTACACACACTGTCCTGTTAGACTCTGAGTGTGCTCATTTAAAAAATGACATGCTGGATGTTGATGATAGCTTATGTGAGACTGAGTCAACTGAATCCACTTTTCTACAATGAACACTGGATTTTCTGCTGATAAGTTTTATGCAACACAAAATAGAAACTTGCAGGGGTAGATGATAACCAGAATTTCTCTTATGTGAGATTGCAGCTACATTTGACCGCTTACCGACTTTATGATAATGCAACCTGCATTTGACATCCAATATAAAGAAACATGTCTTTTTGTACCTGCAACCAAACATGGGACAAGAGGAATAGAAATGGCATGGATGCCTTTTTTATAATAAATATAAAGTAAACTCAATCCTAGTTGTGGTTTTTGTTTCTGGGAGTCAGGATCTAAACTCATGCTCTGGGTCTTTGTTTTCTTTGGAAGCACATGGCTTCTGTTTGTTTACATTTTGCCATGTGCCCTCCAGTCGCGTGTCTTGGCCCCGCCCCCTTGTTTCCCCGTTAATCCAGTTTCAGTCGATTTTCCTCACCTGTTTGTCTTGTTACCTCCTTGGTTTGTTTCCTATTTAATGCCCTTGTGTTTGCTGTCTTGTGCTGGTTTGTTGTACTTTTAAAGTTTATGTAGTTGCTTGTATGCTTGCTTGCTCATTTACTTGGTGTATTAAATCGCTGTTCTTAGTTATAGTCTGGTTTTGTTCCCTGTTTTGCCCCCATGTTTTGTTTTTGTTTCTGTTTTATTTAATAAAGACCATTTTTGCTGTTAGGCTGTCTGCTTTTATATTCTTTCCCCCGTGACCTTGACATCAGATTAAGGCAGATCCACAGAGATGATTGCTCTAAATGAAGATGTAGGTAAAATGGCAAGGTCTATGAGAGCTTGCAAGACTAAGGCTAGATAACAGAACATGACTTAAGTGTTCATTTGTAATAAGGGTGAGTCTGTGTGTGCTGCAATGTGGATATATTGCATAATGTATAGATGCATTGTCTAATGTATGATGGATACAAATTCTTAGACTACGATGTATCTTCATGTAGCTCGATATCTTTGATATATCTGATCTTACAATTATATTGGATTGAAGTTTAATATTTTCAGCTGACTTGAGAGAAATTGTAGAAATGTAGTCATATGCTGGCCAGCCAATGAAAATCAAGCATGCAAGGTCACAAAGAAACTGAAAAGAACAAGGCTAGCGATGAAAAGACCCGTGCTTGTGCATACGTTTTATGTGCTTTGAGCAACTTGACAGTTTCGTGGCGTGTAATGCCCAGTTTTTCTGTATTTATTTAAAAGTCAAAAAGTGTGTGTGTCTGTTCACATCTGTTAAAATGTTTACATTTTTAAAAGCATGTAGTGACAGCCAGCCTTGCTGATAATACTGTCAGTATTTATTAATATAAAATGGTTCTTTAGAACTGTGTTTTAAGTGAATGCGTTCAACCATTTATGTATTGATTAGCCTATTAAATAAATAATTAAGAATGTAATGCAAGTTAAATGCATAAATGTAATACTGTAAAAGTTTGCACAAACTACTTGCAGTGGATACTAGGTATAGAGCACAATACATTTGTTCCTCCCAAACAGGGGTGTCAAATTTTTGCTGGATATAGTAGTTTTGGCAATAAACCTCTAGCAGAAAAATAATTCAGCAGAATTTTCACAAATTTCAATTTTATTACATTTTATCAATGCAATTGATGAAATGTAATAAATTCTAGCAATTGCTATTGAGATTGGTGGAACGCTACTAAATAACTCTCCAGGTTTATTAGAATAATTTGAGTGCAGTATGTGCACTATATTTGTTCTATAAATATCTGTAGCGAATATGAAACATTGGTATGTTCCTTACAATCTGTCTTCATACTTTTATGTACATACTTTATGTACATTTTTGTATTTAACTATTAATTTGGGGGTTTTAAGTATCCAGATAAATGACACTTAAAATAGTTACAACTTGTTAATGTTGAAAATGTTCATTAAAATATCTCCAATGTTTTTATGGGGCCTTTAAAGAAAACTTTAGAACTATATTACCTTTAAAAAAAATAAAGAGGATTTATCACCCAATGTATCTAGCGGCAACATGCCTCATCACTTTAAAAGAATAGAGAGCCTATCAAAAACATTCTTTTTTTTAAGAACCATATCTTGTTTATGCCTGCAGTAAAAGGGAAAAACTATTGCTTTTACTTTTTTACTGTCCTGTATGCTCCTGCTTTTAGGATTTTTCTTTTTATTCGAACTGCTTTCACAAATGAAATGAGGATTTTTACACAATTTGTATTTTTATATATATGTTTTTTAAATTACATACCTGAATGTAATGGGTCAGCAATGTCCAAAAGTGAGCTTCAGGTGATAAAGAGAATGAAATTAAAGTATTTAAAAAAAAAATTCAGTGTGGCTGTAATATAATTTACTATTTTGTTTATATTTAAAGTGCATTAATTATAAGGTAAAAACTGTATGTTTGCTGATAATGGACTGTCAGGATATTGTGATAAGGAATCTAAACATAAAATGGCTCACTATATTAGTTCTTATTTGCGGCAGCATGACACACATTAGCGATTATACAGTTTTACATTACACATTAATTACACATTATCAATTAAACAGTACATGTTTATGATTAACAGGTGTTTATTAAATATTTATAAGTTATGAATGGCTCACTACTTAAAAAGTGGTGTTAGGTGCCCTTTTAATGTATATTGTTTCTGCAAACCAATGATTTGTAATGTACGGTTAAATTAATAAGTAGTCATTATTAAATCCATTGTAAACCCAGGATAACAAAGGAGCAGTGTTACTGTAGCCTTATAAAAGACCCACCAAATCAGCTTACATTATAAAGTCCATATAAGAGAGGTAATTGTGTGTTTAAAGAATAATGTTTTATTACTTGAGAAAAATGAAGAGAGAAAAAGAAACAGAACAGGAGCAGTGCATGATGTGCAGATAGAGAGGGAGACAGACAGAAAGACAGAGAGATGTAACACGAATGAGAATATTCAAGGACAAATGACTCTGAACATCACTTGTTGCTAAGTGATGATGAACGACAGCCCTCAACAGACCCATCATCCTCGGAGTGTACCGTTGTTTCTCTGAAGTGGCATCAACACAAAAACAGAATAAAATTACAAGCCTGTATACCACTGAAATCTGTGATGTACAGCCTCATCACACAGTGTATATAATATTTGTACATTTAGTTTACTTCTCTGTCTGGTTAAATGTGCAATCAATTCTTAAATCAGCCCTTTTTTAGCACTTAACTGACAGAGAGAAACACAAAGCTTGTGAATTCAACTTGTGAATTCAAATGATAGCCGCATATGCGCTTTTATTTGGTTTGGCTCAATTATGCTTTTAAAAACAGTACATGTTGACATTCAGACAAAGCACAAAATGTGCATATTTCATGAAGGACTTTCTGCAATGTGTGCTTGCTTATTTGTTAGGCTGATGTGAAAGGAAAGAAGCATTTAAAACAACATTAAAACGTGTTAGGCTTTACATAATTACAAACTTTAGCTATTTGCTAGTGTAGTTCACTTCTGCTGTAACCATTGCAAAGAAAATTAGGAGACAAAACAAACAGAGAACTTACATGCATTTTTTGATTTTCAAAAAAAATTACAGTCACCGTTTTACAATCTCTGTTTTAACAATCAATGAATAATTTATCTCTTCAAATACCACAGACTCAGCAAGACACTTAAACTAAAGCAGTAAGAGGTAAGAATTATTACAATTTTGCATTTGGTATAAGCTAAACTCAGCAAAAGAATAATAGTCATTTCATCATCTGAAAAAAGCTTTCTCTTTCTGTTTTCTTCATCTCCCTCATTTCTATTCTCTTGCTGTCTACTGATCTTACATTTCTTCCTCAATTTTTTTTGGTTTCCTGAAGCTGCATGTCAGATCACATTAACTGTTTTAAAAAAGTATACAGGAGATTAAAAGCTTTAAAACCTTATAAATGCTAAAATGTGTCAGAGACAAGTCGAGTGTTTCCCTGGGATGATTAAATGTAAGCTGTCCCAACCTCACTGCTGTCTTTTAAGCAAATACAATGTTCATCAAAGGGTTAGTATTAACTGTCAGGGACCAAAGAAAGAACAGGATTTTTTTTCCTACCTCACCCTGTTTCAAACAATCATTAGAGGTATTAAAACCAGATGAAGCAGTATCTGGAAGTTTAGATGTCTGAAATTTGCTTTTCAAAAACACACCTACTCATTTGTTTTGGAAATCGTTTAAATTAGATGTCAAGAAAATCCACTAAAAGTACTTTTTCAGCTGTGGGCTAAGTTAGGCAATTTATATGTGGCTTTAAATAAAAACTCAAATAAATAGTTTAATTTAGTTTCAGTCGTTCTGTTGACAGAAAAAAACAATCCTTTTAAGAAAAGGAATTTCCTATTATTTGAACTGATTATATTAGTAAAAAAAGAATAGAAAACATTCCTTTCTTAAAATTGCACCACTACCCCTGCAATTTTAAACCAACTAAAGTGATTATATGGATAAAATAAAGCACATTTGAATATATCAGACAGCAAATATTTATACATGTGCAGAGGCATGTAAAATTTTGGTGTGTAATATGGTGTCCATTGAATGCCATTACAGTTGTCAACATCTTCTATTATAACAGTGATAAACATCACGGAAGATAAATTAGCCTAATCTCAATACATTAGACAGTACACCTAAAGAACTGTCTGTGTGTGTGTGCCTGTGTCAATGACTAAGCCTCTGCACCGGCCTGTCAAGGTCACCTTCTTCCCTTCCATCACGACTCGGCTGTTGCCCGAAGCGGATGTGTTTCATGGTTAGGCAACTGTCAAGATCTAGTGTCTCATAAAGCAGAGTTATATAAACCCAGCTTCTGTAGAAGACATTGAGCCTTGGCTGTGATGAAGTGCATGACTAGCTGCACAGGTTTCGCTTCAGAAATGCACAATAGGAAAGAAGATTCACTGGTAGGTTTTTTCAAGGTTGGTATGCAGATGTTTCTCACCTCAAAATGTCACACTGAAAACATTTCAATGCAATTTCAAAACAAAATAAGTTAATTTAAAGATAAACATTAAAATGTGAAAAGTTGGGTAAGATACAAGAGCATCAGTGAGATCAGATGCTGATGTTGACCAATCAGGTCTGGCCTGCAGTCTGTGTTCAAATTAATACCAAAGGTGTTCATGTTAGGGCTTTGTGTAGGCCAGTCAAACCCTTTTGTTAACAACATTGCTTTTTGCACAAGAGCATTAGTATTCAAAAACAGAAAACGTCCAGTTCGGCAAGGCACTGAGAAGATTGCATAGCCATATGCTTGATTTTATGCACCTGCTATTAAGGGATGTAACTGAAATAGCCAGACCAATTAGGAGGGTGTGTCTTCAGTGACACACCTCAGTGGTTTTATCTCTAGTTCATTAGCACAGTTTGCACATTGTATTGCGGTGATGCAGCATTTCAGCAGTGGATCCATCATTGCTCTAGACAGTTAAACTCTGCGACAAGCAAAGGATTTCCTCAATCTACACAAAATATGCAATCTCAGATCTGTGATGTGCGCATATCTATTTCTATTAGAAAACCCCGGAGGATCTCTTGACTGCATGAATTGCATGTAAATTTGTGTCAGTTAAAAAAAGTGCAAGAAAGCCTTTAGCTGACATTTTGACAGTAGTTTTCTGTCTTATCTTTATTCTTTGAGGATTATCTGTCAGTCATATGCGCTCAGGTGCTGAGGGTGGGACTTGTTCTCTTGTATTGGTTAAATGTCATTTTATTTTCCGGTATTGCCTGAAGACAGACTTAACCTCTACTTTTTAAATTACATGCTTTTCCCCAATGACTTTTGGGTAAAAAATAGACCTTCTAGATTATTTGGAAAATGCAAACTAAATTGCAAGCATGCTGAGCCTGCTTGTATCACTGTTGGCCTCATTTCATTTTATAATGTTTTTATTATGATTAGTTTATTTTTATATGTCATAATTTATTGTATAATTCCAATACAACACAAATATAATAATAACTTTTTTGTTTCTTTTTCTTACATATTTACATATTACTTAGAATTAACATTCTTAAGATAAGATAATCAAAGGAGGGCCAGAGGGGGTTGACTTTTATTGGTTGAACTCAGAGGGTTAAGAATAGCTTTGGCAGTTATAATACCTTTAGTAGTTATAATACCCTGCTAGCACAACACATTTTTGGAGGACTCTTAACAAATATGTATGTAGTTTATGTAAACTTAAACATAAACTTGAACATACCAATGTTGAGAAAACAAGTTAATAATGTTAATTTTGTTTATAAAGAATACTTCATAACTATATATAATATTTCAGCATGGCATTAACAACGCCAAGGTTATGGGTTCGATCCCAACGATTGCACATACTCAGAATCAATGTATAGTATAATGTAATGTAAGTCGCTTTGGATAAAAGCGTCTGCCAAATGCCTAAATGTAAATGTAATCCAGATTGCCACAAATATTTAGTTGGAAGAGGTTCTCATCTGTAATGTGATCTTCAAACAACTAGAAATAATATCAGTGACAATAAGCTCTTTAAGCACACAATTCAGATGATGTCCAAATAGTGAAAAGGGGAAGGGGGAGTGGGTGGAGGGGGTGTTTGTTTATAGGATTGATATGTGATGATCAAATTCAGAGCATGCTATCTTTCAAAAAGGGCTTAGCCTGAAATCACCTCTGCAATGAATATTTCCTGTAATTAATGAATACCCTGCAAACGCTCCTGCAATAAATATTCCTAATATGCACATCATTTATTTAATTTCATGGCCATAAAACATTTGAGGTGTTTAAACACTGGCTCTTAAAACTGTGTAAGTTATATTTGTTCAGGAAGGAAATTAACTTGAAACTAAATGAATCGCTGTGACATCACTTGTGAGCATATTAAGTAAATTGTTTACATTAGCAGAATAGAAGATGTGGAACCAGTTTAAGATTTTATTGAGTAAAGCACATTTGCCCCACCGTATAAAATGAATCTGTATTTGTTTATTATGAAAGCACTATTTATAGGGAATCATTATGTTTCTTGAAGCAGCGCTATTTGTTAGAAAAACCTGTGTGAATTGTCAATAGAAGCTTCCTTAATTGCTGGCATGGTCAGTAACCTGCAATAGATACACTGGAAATAATTAAAAATACTATTAATAATAAAACTTGAATCCGACCTTACATATTAGTAAAGTTTCACTAATAACAATGGCTGTAGAACAGCCTAGTGTTGCATGATAAAACTCTTTTTATGATTATACATACTGTATAGAACAGCTTTGTATTCTGTTTTAAAATCACCATTAAATGTTAAAATTCTATTCCTTTCCAGTGTATCATCATGCGTAATTGTAGTGAGAGGATCTCAAGTTTAAGAAGTTAGGTAGAGTTTTAATGCTAAGCTTATGCTAATGTTATGTAAATTTATAGCTAAGATATGGTCAATAATTTTGCTTGTTTAGCTTGTTAGTTGGTTTTTCCACCGTCGGGCCGAATGGTTCTAAGAACGGTAAGGAATGTTTACGGTTGTATTTTCACTTGAGCTCGGTTCAGCATAGCATGATTACAAACCGTTTTTGGCCTGGAATTTTCTGCCTAGAATTTGTGTGGTGATGCTGCTACTCAGGATTGGTCACTTGTATATTGCCTGTCTGACAGTTTTTCTTGCAGCTGGTCAAGAATGCAAAGTAAACATAAGTTGTGCCCTTTGTGTTATTTAGCAAAGTAAAGATCATAAAAACAGAAATTCAATTCAATTCAACTTTATTTGTATAGCGCTTTTCACAAAAGGACATTGTTACAAAGCAGCTTTACATGTATGATAAATGTACACAGAACACAAAGACAGACAAACAGACAAACACACAGA
>JAZGTJ010020164.1:0-10535 GCA_036877575.1 Botia almorhae
TTTTGGCAAAATGGCGCCCCCCCTCTCCTAAGGCGCCTCATGCACTGCATATACCGCATACACCATTTTTACGCCCCTGGTATGGAGATAAAATTGTGCCAAAACCAAACAAACAAACCCAATATTTTGGAAACAAATGCAGATGGCACTATCGTTCAACTTACATTTACATTACTGTACATTACTTGAGCCATCTTAGGCTCTGACTTTTGACATGGCCCATTCACTTCAAATTATTGCATTTATTATTGTATCAATGTGTCAATATGATTTTTGCTTGATTGTGATAAATTCAAAAGCTTGAAACATTCAAAGCATGAAAAGCCTGTGATTCTGTATGCAGTATTTTTAAATATATTATATACATGGTAAAACGTACATTTTAAACAGTTTTTTATTCCTTTAACAGTAGCCACATCATGGTAGACAAGTCTTTGTACTGGCATTAAAAAATCACTGCACACACTTTCTTATGTTTCTTGGTTTAGTGGCATTCATAACATTACATTACAACCATGCATTTCCCTAAGTCTTTTCAGTTTGCCTTAAATAAACAAAATGAGCAGCAGCACAAATTTAAGATTACAAACAGGTTACCCACTGGCTAATTGCAAGGAACCATGTAGATGGTTGAGTGATACAATTACCATGAAGATTTTTATGCTGCACTAAAGCACATTTATATAAAACTCTCTACTGCCAGTGTACCATGATTCCACATTTTAATTTAATGCATTCATTTTTTACCAGTTAAACTATTTTGTGATTCAAACTTCACTAATAGTTTATAATAAAATGACAAAAACATTTTCACATTTTTGAGAGTTGGATTTAAATAAATAAATTAATTAAATGAATGTGACATAAAGAAATAATCTGAAGGCCTATGGAGACTGCTGTTGGATTTAATTATATAAACAGATGCACAATAATAAATTAATTTATTTCTTTGGAGTGAGAGTGGGATGGATGTATCAAACTCTGAGCTCATTAGCAACTGGCTGGATGGGGTTGCCAGTGCAAGTAGCAATAACCAAGTCGTGATCATGGTCATTTAAGAGCTTTAAGCAAGATAAAACTTCTGCAAAATATTGATCATGCATAAAACCACAACTATATCACTAATTCCATAAGAATAAATTAATATAACTAATAAAAGTGAAAATAGAAGAAGCGCTCTTTAACTCTGCGGTTGTCTGGACTGGAGTGTTCAAGCGGCAGTAACCAGCTTTTATATATTCAGAACACACTTTTAAAAATCATTTATAGAAATAAAATTTATTGTAAGAGTTTAAATAAATTTTAATGAGACTAATTGAATGAAAGCTTATGCACATTGCTTCCAAACTGGTAAATGTGAATTTTCACAGTGGTAAATGTGAATTTGCCACTAATAGGGGAGGCACATAAGGTAATGGTTTAGGTCTTTTCCTGGGAGACTAGTGTAAAATGTATGATAGCACCATCTGCTGTTTTAGAAGAGAAAGTTGCACAGTTGCATTTGCAAGAAAATCTGCATGATCACATTTGTAAGAAAATCACATTCAGACAATCTCATAAAAAAGGTGTGTTGTTACACCTCTGCATTTTCTCTCAAATTGCCTTTTATATTTGCAAAGCGCTTTCTGTATGTTGAGTCACTTTCACAAAGCTGATTGCATTTGTTTGCAAAATGCTGGGTTTGTTTAGTTTTGGCACAATTTTAGCTACATACCCTGGGTAATAGTTATGCTGCTGTTACCCATTACTGTTAGAAGTAGAAGAGTGTTACTTCTAATCCAGCTGAATATAAAGAATAACTTCATAATATTCAGAATAAAAATTTAATGATTTTATGGTTATTACTGAATGTTTTTAAAGCGGTCATATTGTTAAAATTTGAAAGGAATTAAATTATTTGACATAATTGACGTTTAATTTTAAAAATAAAAGCTTTTCCCCCTTTCAGAGCAACCTTTTACTTTATCTAAGATAATATATGGTGTTTATTTTTAAGTCTTAAAGGGATAGTTCACCCAAAAATAAAAAAATTTCTACCATTTATTCATCCTCATGTCATTCCAAACCTGTATGACACAAACAGCATTGCTGCCAGTGGTGCCCACTGACTTCCACTGCTTGGACACCACTGAGACACTTCATTTTCTTGTGTTCCACACAAGAAAAAAGTCAAATAAGTTTGGAATGACATCAGGGTAAATGATGTACATGATCAAGTAAATGATGAATTTTTTTGGGTGAACTACTAAAAGTGTATGATATGACCTCTTTAAAACTATATCAATCAGACAGTATATAGTAAATGTACTCCAGCTCAAAGCTGTAAGAAGCAGACACACATTCTCAGCCTGTAATAACACTGGTTAGTAAATTGTTATTGAGCAGTAAAGCCTCCAGACAGAAATTTTCCACAACTGGAACTTTTAGTGACTCACATTAACATGTTATAAAGGTTTTTAGGTTTTAAAGCCCTCTGCATGCAGACTCTCCAGCACATCACTGATGTTTGAGTCTGTGGATGTCTGACCTGTGATTATGTCCTCAATGGCTCCATCTTTACCCTCATACACGTGTCTGCTGTCCTTCACCTGCTTTCTTCTCAGCTCTGCGATCAACTCCTGCTGTTGCTGCCGCTTATTCCTGTGAGAGGGAGACTGAACACACACATAATAAAATGCCATAATTAATGCTAAATGACTGTAAACATCTCCACATGCTTCTCTAACTAGATAATTAATGCTTTTTAATGCTGTCACATCCACAGAGAAAAACATGTCTTTATACTCTTGGCATCCCACATCTCTATGTAAAGCTGCTTTGAAGCAATGTAACATTGTAAAAAGCACTATATAAATAAAAATTGAATTGAATTGACACCACTACACACAACACCCACCCAACACACACATGCTTATATCTGTCTAAATAGGGACATTATAACACTAACCCACACTCTAGTGTGTTATAGTGTTTAACCCTAACATAAAATTTTTCTCATTTTTACAAAGAAAGTTATTAAAACTATTTTATAGCTTTTTTACAAATAAGGACGTCCCCAAAAGGTTTTGTTCAGATTTTGTCACATAATACTGCTAGCTGTATTTTAAGCTTTAGTTTTGTTGCATTTTTTTTAGTAGACTGTATAATTATTGCATATGCTACTCAATACGCAATAAGGGTATATCAAAGGACCCACAAATTCCACTTAAACACTGAAGTAGTCATGTTGCTGATAAGGCCACCAGCAGTTACTTTTACTCTAGATTGGTTTACTGGTTTATCTGATCGGTGTATTGTTACAGTATTGTAACTTTAAATTATTTACATTCCAAAGATATTTTTTACATTAGGCACATGCTGAATGTTCTGGATCCTGCAGACATAAATATTTACTTAAAGACTTCTAAACCGTAACCATACCATATAGTTTCAAAAATAATTATAATTCTCCCTCTCATTTCACCTTCTGATCCTCTTGTTCCATCATGGCTTCTTGCTCTATTAGTTTCTCCATCATCATCTGCTCTTGTCTTTTTCTCTGTTCATTGTCTTCCTCTGCTTGCTGTGACAGACAGAAGGGAAAGAGAGAAAATGAGTCTCTGTGAAGTCTTACTGGCTTTGGATTTTACTTGACATGCTGTACATGATCAAAGCATGTATCATGAAGAGTGGATGAAGTGAGGCAGATTGCTCAGTTTACCCTGTATGCCTTCACAAAGCGCACAAACACTGGAAAGAACACAGACGGTGATGTTGTTCTGGAATTTTCCCCAAAGAACTTCACCACCTCATCATAGGCATCCTAAATAAATAAATATATAGCCAGTTGATTATTCAGAATTAAAAGGGATATAATTAACATTTTTCATCTTTTAAATAAATAAATAAATTAGGCTTCCTATTGTTCTTTATGGACTGAGGAGGGAGTTCTTAAAGTTACAGTTTTTTATTACTGAAATACCAAAAAATTTGATTCTTCATGAGCCCTTTTAAACATTGTAAGTGTTGAATCTGAGGTTGTGGGTGTTATGTCATCACCTGAGCAATCTTGGCATCATCCTGAAGTTTCTTGAGTCTAGTCTCATTTTGCTGTATGAAATCTTTCAGCAATGTGTTGTGGCCGTGCATACTGTACTCTCTCCTGGTCAAATCCATACCTCTCTGAAGCTCCTTCACGTCCAATAACACATTCTCCAGAGAGACTGAAGAACATACAGACAGAGAATTATGTATCTCCCTGCTGTTCTTCACTACAGTATGACAACCAATCAAAAACATTTCTATAAATCTAAGACTGTCTGGTCAAATGAGTAAATATGATCTGGCATGTTTTATACCTGCTGCGGCTTTCTCCACATAGTGTAGTTCATTATAGAAGAGGGACACCTGCTGGTATTTTTCCTTCACAACATTTGCAATATAGTGCAGGAGTGTTGTCTTGCGGTCTGTCGATTTGGTGTCTAATAACTGTAAAAGGACATGCAAACAACATTTAATACCATCTTAGGATAGCACCAGAAACATAAGAATAGTAGGTTATATTTAAAAACTTTAAAATTGATTAAAAAAATCTGATTAAATTGTATGAAGTGTGGGTAAATTTTACCAGGTCTAAACTCTGCAGTTTAAAGCCATACACTGCTCCCCTTTTACTGCTGTTCATATAGTTTCCCAGAGCTAAAACAATCTGAGAGAGAAAGAGAGAGAGAGAGACTCTTAGAAAAACACAATCAGACTTTACAAAAGCGCATCAGAACAGAAGTAAAACACTCACTTCCAGAATTTTCTTGAGTTTCTGTGAGGACTTAATAGACACAGATGCTGCAATAATGGCATGAAGTTGCTGTTGAGCCAAAAATAAAATGTTTAATGTTTAAACAGATACTTTTATATATTAACTTTTTTATATATTTACTATATTATACAAATTTATAGTATTTATATCAACGTGTTCCCAACTTAATCCTTAAAAAAAATACAGTAGTCACCTAACAAACATAAGAAAATATGCTGTTTTGTACTGCATTCATTTAAAGTGCCACGAAAAGAGAGAGTACAAAAGAGAGTACAAAAGAATATGGCTGTCAATAAGAGACAAATAAGAAAAGAAGCTCTACATAAATAGAAATGTGAAGTGTTTGAACAAGAGTTATTAAATATACTCCGGATTATTGAAAAATCGAACAGTTGATGGTGTTATTCTCAACTGTGGGTTAGTGTCATTTACCGGGGTGAGCATCTGAACACTCTCTGCAAAATTCCCCACGAATGCCATGATTGTCATCTTCTGCATAAGACGCTCAATCTTGCTGAACTGGATCATGAAGAGATCCTCATCCGTCAGGTTCTCCAGAGGTTTGCGATCTTTCTCATACTGCCGCAGAACCTTCAGCTCTGCTTCTGTTGGAATGAACCTCATCAGGCACTCCACAAAATCTACCGGTAATGTCCGCAGGTCAAATCTGATGTAGAAACAGAATCAAAGCATTAATCTGATCTGATGTCTGTTAAAGAGAATGTTCACACAGCAGCAGAATGCAGCTGGCAGTCCTATTTGCAACCTTTGTTTGTGCTGTGAAGTCATATAACTATGTAACTTTAATTTAGAACTAGTTAATGTTAACTGTATAACTATTGTTATACAAGTTGTATAGTTAGTTGTTAGTGTTGATTTGGTGCTAATCTCGCTGAGCAGCAATGAGAGAATGCCATAATATATGTATTTGTTTGTTAGTGTTTATCTAACAACATTCAAATTTACATTTGAATGGCTCTGCAGATTTCCTCGGGCGCCTTGCCCACTTTTCTTAGCGTAATGGCCAGGTTTTTAGATCTGTTGGCATCCAGCAGCAAGACTTTATTTGGTCCTCTCTGAGAGGTCCTCTGTTTGCTGGAGGTGATATCTATGGCTGGTCCCTGGGCTTTTGTCTTGAACACCTCTTCAAACTCATCCACATTCAGATCCTGAACAGAAAGACAAGCCTCCATTTAATACTGTAAATTCATTGTTGCATTGTATCAATGCATTGTATCTTTTCATAAAGAAAAATGAATGTACTGACAGGTATTGATATGAATGTATTGAATGTATTGATGCTTTTTATTCTGTTGGTGTGAGTGTGAATGAAGCTCACCTCCAGTATTCTCTCATCATCAATCTCGTTGAATATAGTGCCATTGATCTGGTTGGGTTTCAGTGCCACCCAGTTAAACACAGGCATACGAAATTTGGTCTTGATGGGTTTCTTAATCTTTACAGCTATACAGCAACAAACAGAATGCATTTGTATCATACACTCATACAAACATACAACATAGAAAGGGTATTTAATCAGAATAATACTGTATGGTGTGATTCTTGAGTTTGTGAAAAGAACACACAGATGTGATGGCTTTTTGAATACACCCAGTTTACATGTGAGGGAAAATATGCTGCATTAATCTTCTAATCCTAAATATACACCCAAGCCCATTTCTGACAGTGAGGCAATGCAGAATTGTGGAACTCCATAGCAAGAAAGTAAGATCTCTTTAAAATCTCAATTGTTTCTCTTAGCAATGAGATTCAATGAAAAGCAAATATTCTAACGCTTCTCAACTGAGATCATACTTTAACTGAGACCCCATAAATCTCATTTGTGTCTTCTAATTGAGCCTCAGATAAGATTTCATCATCGCTTCAACTTGTGACCAGATTTTCCAAGCTACCAATGTCTGCAATCAAAAGCTGAGAATTAGAAAGATTTCTAATCAAATACTCCCAAAACCAAATTGTATGAGCTATGCTATCCACAATCAACTTTTCTTTTTCTTAGGAAGAAAAAACAACATACAAATTAGGTGAAAACCCCATTAGATCAGGAGAGAATAAAAGAACAACATGAGCAATAACATTGTCCATTCCTGTGTTGAGGAAATGAGCCATATACAGACACTCATTGCTGCTCTTGAGATTACACTACTTGAGGATGTGACTCAAATGCTGTTTAAGCACGAGTCATGTGTTGAATTTCCTATCTTAACTTAAACTTCACAAATCCATTGAGTGAATGACTCTGCTTTGTAAGCCCAGACTTTAGATGGATCAAAATGTTACAATATTAATGCCTGATCAAAGGTGTGTATTCAGGCTGGATGTAAGCAGAGGATCACGGGTAATATCTGTGATTTGGTGATGCTGGATCATGCGCAGTGTGGCCAGTGAAATCTGATCAACTTTGTGTGTAAAACTGCATTCCTGAATTTACGCAAGTCTTCTCATATCTGACGATCAGCTGCCTGTAATGACACGCCACACTGTTGCAAAACAGCATGCAGAAACAACTCAGTCAACACATGCTCACATCCATGTGGACATGGTATTTTTAGTGCTCATGCTTTGTAGTGTACATTCATGATTTATATATAAGAAAAAGAGCATAAGAATGCTGATTATGTTTAATACACATCTAGAATGGCCCCAAAAAGAATTTAAGCAAATACATTACATTTAACAATAGATTAATTTAACATTAAGTACATTAAAAAAATACGTAAAAAGTGGTATTTTTTTCAAACAATTGTGCAAGCACCCTTTTCTATCAAACATTTCAGGAAAAGGTTTCAAAATAAAACAACACATTCTCACTCCCAACTCGTCACATATCAGCTTGGTCAGGACCCCCGGTAGTCATACACACGTCATTTTTAGCATAATTTTTCAATGTGAGGGGTACTCCATTGCTTTCGATAAAAAACCTTTGACATCAATACACAGACGCAAAGGGCACATTAATTTTATTGTGATGAAATTATATATTGGCATGTAATTTAGTCATTTATGGCTTATCAGGGTGTGATTTTCAATTGAAACAGCAAGCAGAATTTTATTTACGTTTATTTAGATATTTTTGAGCATGTAACCCAACCCCTGCCCCTAAACCTACCCATTTGTTTATTATATAATACACTGTATTATATAATAATAAATATAAACAATATAAAACACAGGTTATAACAGGCAGATGCAACTAGTCACAAAATAAATCCACATTTTTCCAAAGTCTTCCAAATTTTCCAAATATTTATAAAAGCATTGCCAATTTTACAAACGCATAGAATTAAATGTGTCTTGATGTGACGCAAAAGGCAACCAACCTAAAGTGACATAGTACCCTGCATGCTGAAAAATGATGCCAAAAAGGTACTCTATGCATTATAAAGTGTCACTCAGGGGTCCTGACCAAGCGTCAATATATGATGAGTCTGGAGTGAGAATGTGTTGAATAAAATAAGCTATTACTGTTATGTATAGGTATAGTGACATAGTTATTAACTATGTCACAACATATTTATAGTTGTCAAATATTAGTGTAACATATCTATACAGGACTGACCTCATACAGCCACCAAAAATTGTCTTGACAGTTTCTGCTTAAAAGTCATTAAGAAAATGGCATAAAGTGATGTTTAATGACACATTTGAAAGTGCAACAACGCATGAAATTCAGTTTGCACAGCTTCTGTAGAAACATTTGGATTCACATACTAGTTTAGTGTATGTTTCTTTTTTACCACTGTAGAGTTAACTAAATTCTCCAAGAATATTAACGTAATATTAAATAATTTTGTTGATACTGGGTTCTACAAATTTTAACAACCTCATGCCAAATTGCACAGTAGATCTGATGTAAATTGTAGTTTTGTTTTCCATGAGGTTGCAGTTCATGGCTTGAGGTCTGGAAAAAGGGTTTTTGTCTGCTGTGTACTGTAGAAATAAGAGCTTACATCTTATGGAACATGTGGTCTCATCGGTTAGCATTGGTGTCCTGTTATTTGCTGAACTCTGCTAAGTGAGGTCTAAAGAATGTCCCTCTTTGGTTTTCAAATGGTAAGGAAAGTCCTACTACACAGCATCCAATTTCATGCTTGGCTTCAGGAGGAACAGCCAACATAATTTGAAATGGGGCTCCAGAGCTGTTGCCAGGTTATGATTGCAGAGGAACTGAGAGAGTTGACTAAAAATACCATGACCACACAAAACGACAGAAAGCAAACACAAGACAGTTCAAACCTACAGTACAGTTTGATGGGTCCCTCTATGGTGGCACAACAGGTAGAGCAGACATAACCAGAGAAAAAGAGGTGGTTAGGAACATATGAAACAAGACCTTTGATTTCAAAGACTTGATTGGCCTTTACCACTTGGTTACCATTATGTAAACTAACAGACTACAGACTGCAAGTTTTTTACAGGACTCTAAATGTAGACTGTTTCATAATGTAAATTTGTGAATCAGTGTGAATTTGACTGAAGGACTTTCAGAAAGAACTATATACACAGACAAAAACTCAACAGAGTAAACCTGGTAGTTTGCCTTATAAAGTACTGCTAATAAAAGAAAGGAATGAAAGACTGAATTGAAGATATTAGTCCCATATTAACAATAAATAAAATTTACTTTAAATAAAACAACAGTACCAAAAGAAAAGGGTTTAAACTAACTATATGACTGACCCCGAAAGCATTACTGAGCCTGAGGTAACTAAGAGGTAACTGCGCTAACTGCGGCTATTGGCCATACTAAATTTGTCAGATAAATTTACAGTACTATTACTTACAGTATAATAACAAAAAACGTTACAAGGGATGGAAAGTTGATATTTCATTCAAGCAGTTACAGCAGTTTCCTGCAGCACTGTGACATGCTACATCAATTAAACATATAATTATTTAATTTTATTATTATTTTTTTAATTATTGGCTATTATTATTAAATAATGATAATTATTAATATTGTTGCTATTATTGTTATTATTACCATTATAGTTTTGTTTTTGAATAATAATTAACTATTAATTAAAAAAACATTTTGAAGAAATGGTGGCAAATTAATCAACTTTATGATTAATTTCAAGATAAATGTTGATGGCAGACTCTCCGGGTACAAGGACAAGCTTTCTCCACCATTCAGTGAAAAAAATCTGTTATTTATGTCAGCTGAGGTGAAAGAAAGATGCTACAAGTGATCTGATTACAATCACAAAGCCGACTTGAGTTATGACTCAACATTTCTTCAGAATATTGTGTGATTCAGTCGAGCCTGTTCAGACATTAGACCTGTTACAGGAAACTAATCACACAGCTTATCAGCAATCTCATAGAGGAGACAGCAACTGAAAAGACCCAAAGCTGTAGCTGTACTGATGCGGAACCTGACAGACAAAGTGCCCCTTGCTTCATCCATCCTAAAAGATTTTTAGCACAAATCTCGGTCCACATCAACAGAATTTTTTGCTCTCTTGCTGTAATGTTATTGTTTTGGTTTACTGTACAATCTTTTGAGGGGTTGATAAAAACATTCTATGACTGTAATGGTTTTGTCTTTAGTGTTGAGTAGGTGCTGTTACCTGCCAGTCCTGAGTTCATGATGACAGTGGGTGAACCGCAGCCAGGAAGTGGAGGGGCCGTGGGAGGTGGAAGAGGAGGCATAGGGGCAGATATATCCATGGCATGGCCTGGGAGAGGAGGAGGAAGGGGAGGTGGAGGAGGGGGT
>JAZGTJ010020165.1:0-10534 GCA_036877575.1 Botia almorhae
AATTCTTTTTTTAATGTAGAGGAATACGTTTTAAGTATGCCTGTGCCCGAGCCAGCCTTTTTAGGCTTTCAGTCCCCTAACTCCTAACCCTAACCCTAACCCTGACCACCCAACCACAACCACAACTAACCCTAAACCTCACAGACCTAAAACTTAATAAATTCAACTTGGACAACCCAACCACAACCACAACTAACCCTAAACCTCACAGACCTAAAACTTAATAAATTAAACTTGGACCACCCAGCCACAACCACAACTAACCCTAAACCTCACAGACCTAAAACTTAATAAATTCAACTTGGACCACCCAGCGACAACCACAACTAACCCTAAACCTCACAGACCTAAACCTTCCGTATCTCTGCGCCTATCTGGTGGTGCTACAGCTCCCAAAGCAGGTGCGATTGACTCGGGGCACCCCCGTTAGTACACACACCAAGTTTCCACCCAAAAAAGTCTCACCCATATCACTAAGTCACACCCAAATTTTCATAACTAAATTTGGAACTCCCACACCATGTGCAATTGATCAGGCATCCCCTAAATAGTATATATACACAATTTCAGACCTATATATGTGCAATACCATACCCATACTCATGGTGGCGCTAGCGAGGCGACACCTAGTGCAAACGAATGTCCGCCATCTAATTACCCACCAAATTTGGGACCTCTAGGACTTACGGTTCAAAAGATAAGGGGGGGTAGTCAGTTGGTGGGGTGGTCGGTTTCGCATTTATCCCTATAACCCTAACCCTAACCCTACCCTAACCCTAACCCTAACTAACCCTAACCTAACTAACCCTAACCTAACCCTAACTAACCCTAACTAAGCCTAAGCCTAACTAACCCTAAACCTAACCCTACCCTAACCCTAATCAGAATAATGTTCACAATGTTCCGCTAATGGGTAATAATCATATGAGAAAATAGACACAAATGCTCTGAGTTAGGGACTTTATTTATATTAATTTGACAGTGACATGGAGGGCATTATTCTGTTGCTTAAAGGTAACATTAAGCTCAGTTTGGACTGCACAGGAGGGAGGAGTGGTGTCAAGGGTTATATGTGTGCTATTTCAGTGACAGTCACTGATCTTTCTTCAGCTCTTCATACTGTGGCTCATCTCCTTCCTCTGGATCTTTATCTGCCTCATCTGCTTGTGTGTTTGGAACCCACAATCCTGAGTCAATGCAGCGCTTCATGTGTTTTTTTGCCTCCTGAAAAGGTCAACACAATTACCACAACTACAAAGTTACATTAGATAGCACAATCACCACACTACAGTCAAAACATCACATTACACAATCACCACACAGTCTAAATAGCACACTAGACAACACAATAATTAGGATTAAACAACACATTCCATATTACAGGACTGCACTGGTTTACACTGACCGTTGGGTCCATTTTGCTGATGGTGTCCTGTAGCATATGAATGTCTTTCTCGTCAAAGCATTTCTGCATCTCCTGTGATTACAGCAACAGACATGATGGTCAGATCATGTGATATCAGACACTGTCAGTAACCTTATGGCAATGATAGAATGCCATAGGGTTTGGGATTGTGAAGGGTTAGGGTGAGTTAGGAGTGTTAAGGGTTAGGGTGAGTTAGGAGTGTTAAAGGTTATAATTGTGTAGCATGTGGTCTTACCACAGGCAGAGACTCATACACCTCTACAGGATCCAGACCACCAGGGCCCAAGCGCTTCTGGCGCTCCTCTTCCTCATATTCTTTCATGGCTTTTTCTATACGAATTTTCGCTCGGCTGCGCACACGCTCCTTAAATGACTCCAGTTCATCATTAAATGCATCATGATACTGCTGGTCTGCAGTCTGAAAAAACATACAGCTCTTGTCCAGCCATGTTTCAACTGACACAAACAAACAAACACACACACACATACCTTGATTTTGGTGAAAAACTGGCGGAAACAGCCTCGTGGATCCACCTTTAGACTCTTAGCGAGCTCCAGAATAAACTGTATGACAATTGTCTGATGGGCCACCTGCTCCATGAGAGCGTGTTTCTGCAATGAACACACAAGTCAGTCATGCACCTCACATACATTGTTTACACTCCTAACCCTATAGAAACACACACACATTACCTCCTCCACCTCCAGGTCAATGCACATGATTACCAGGTAATTAGCAGTTTCCTCACACACCAGGTCAGGATTATCAGAGAGATATTTCTGAGAGTCATCCCATCGCCGCAGCATTCCTGCACACACACACATCTTACTATAAATCACTACTGTGCAATCACATTAACTTTACATTAAAGTCACAGAAGGTCTGTGGTTCAATTTATAGAGATGGCAGATGCTGCTTTCGGATTGTTGCTTCCTGTGTACCTGCATATCTCCCAGAAAAGCACTTTGTTAACAATAGGACTGTCAAAGCTAACACAACATCACATACAATTTAACACAGTTTTATTTGCTTTTCATTCAGGAATTCATTTATAATGTTGCTACAGATTTAGCATCAAAACAGGACCATTTCCCACCTCCTCTCTACGTGACACAGTTACAAGTATTCATTGTCAGAAGATTTTTTTTCCAGTGTGACTTGTGAAAAATCAGGTGTGAGACAAGAGGTTTGGTGTGAAACAAACTTGTACAATTGTTCAGTGTAACAGGCTGCAATAGAAATAAATTAAATACTGAAAGTACAGAGAATGATTTAGGTATCATGTAAATGTGTAGCACATGACCCTTGGTTAACTACTAACCCTAAATAACAACTGGTTTTTCGTAAATAACAACTCGTAAACTTGCAGCATACAGGTATATTTATAAAGGACCAAACACAAACACAGAAAAGGAGCTCACCAAAGTGCTTGATTAGCTTTTCGTATTTCTCCACAAAAGTTTTGTGTTTTTCCTCTTTCTCCTCTTCCGTCTCATTCCTGGGCTCAGGCTTTATGTTGACAATGCTCTGAAACACAAGACCGTCAGCACACAGACCAACACAAATCTTCCTTCTATAATATTGTTCATACATCTCATTTATCCTAAAGATACAGTTCATTTACACTCACACTCATGCAATGATTAACTCACAGAATGATTTGACACCAGCTGCTCAAAGTGGATCAGAAAATCAACAAAAACACTCAAACAGTGACAGTTTTTAAACAAATTGCGTGTTTAAAGTCTAAATATCCTATGCAGCCCTGCTTCTCAAGTAACAGTTTTATCTTGAATGATCTTTTAAGGATGTTGTTGGTGAAAGTGGACCAAAGTATTTGTTAAATTTTTTTTGTAGTGTGTGTACTACAGAAGACAGAAAGTCATTAGGGTGTTGGATCAACAATGATGTTTTTTGAGTAAACTGTTCTTTAAACAGTCTCAGTGTTGTGTTTTGAGAGCAACAAACCTTACTGAATCCCTCCTTACTGAGTGTGTCCACGTTCCAGGGCATCTTCTTCTCCTCCAAACGGTGCTCCTCCATCTTCTTTTCCCACAATCTCTCCTTTTTCTTCAGCTGTTTCTCATCTGCTTGAACTTTGGCCAGTTCTGCTTTGCTCTCCTCTGTAGATGCTATGGTGAGCTCCTGCATGTGATGCTGCACCTCCGCCAGCTTCCTCTTACTTTCAGCCAGGCTTTTCTCAATTTCCTCACCCTTCTTCATAAAAGCCTCCATCCGCTCCATGCGAGCCTAGTGCAAGGACATGAGACAGAGAAATGCACATGAAATGTTTCAGAAGCTCATGTGATCATTAAGATGCAGGTGGCTGCTAGTAACACCAAGATCATGCCTTTGATTCTCAGAGACCACAGAAAATGCTGTTTAAACTCTTTATCAGCATTACTAACCATAAATATAATTGTCTTTATAGTTGTAATTGAATGGTTATATTTAAAGCAATATGGTGTATTCAAAATGCCTAACCCCATGATAACTTTGGAATGTTTGAATAAGCCAATGAATGGAAAGATGACTGAATCGATGCCTGCATTGAAAACTATTATATCCAAATTTAAATGATAAATAACCTTTTGATGGATGCAAATATAATATCTATGAAGAGGAGGAAGATGTACACTGGTTTTGAGACCAAGACCTTTAACTAGACAGTGGACCCGTACCACATAAAACTATTTCACACCTACAGGAAATGACAGGAAAAGGAAAATAAAAAAGATGCACTAATACTACAAAATGTACATTAGCAAAACTATGATGAAATTAAAGTGGCAAAAGTTCAATAAATATATACTGCAATTAATAACTGGATAGATAATTAAGTAAATAAATACATGTGTCTGAGTTGTGTTTAGAGGCGACAGTAGCAAGAAACCAAAACTCCACTAATGTTAATGGAGAAAAAACATTGGGGAAAAAAACAGACTCAACTGGAAGGGCCAGTTCTCCTCTGTGTACATGAGTGTGTGTTGTGTAAGTGTATGTTGTGTGTGTGTAAATGATTGAGTGTGTGTGTGTATACGAGTGGTTGTGTGTGCATATGTTAAACAGTACTTAGGAAAGTTAGTAAGGAAACTGCCCAGTTTTGGGGTTTGCTCTGAAAACACTTTATGAAAGCAAGTCTATGTGATGTCTGTCCCCAAGTGATACAGCAAAAGGGTTTAAATGTACCTGGTGTCTCCAGCGGAATAAACTGGGCGTGTCGATATTCGGGTGTGTATCATCTTCATCATCAGAAACTTCGATATGGTCCCAAACACTGTAATCGATCGTCGTCATGATGCACAGTACCTATAAATAATCACAATGATGTTCGACGTGTGTCTGTATTCCTCTGTTATCGGTATATTGAGTTTCGTTGCTGTTCGTTGTCTTTATTTGTTGTTAGTGCAGCCTATGTGCGGCTATGTGCAGCCGCCGCTCTTTCTGGAATTCTGTCACTTCCGCTCACTCTGACGTCATCACCGAGCGCCGCACACAGGTCAGGGTGTGATGTTTACAACGGATGATACCTACGTTATTCCTTTGAAGGCTGTACCCTCTTGAGTGTGCACTTCAGAGAGACTCAAAAAGGCCTCCAGAATAGCAGGCATTTAAGAGCACACGACTTTTAACGGTTTTCGTTTAAACCGAATATATTTACCATGATTTCTCCCTGCGGGGCGCTTTGAAGACTTTTTTTGCCCCTCAGCTCTTCCTCCGTGCACGTGCCTGTAAGCGCCTGCAGGAGGCAGCAGACTACTTACTTTAAATTCCATCTTTTATTATTATATACTTCGACATGAATACAGTCAATTCAATTTCAATTTAAGTAGTTTTTTGGCATTATTGTTTTACATACAATATTTTTAAAGTATTGATAAAAAGCCCAAAGTAAAAAAAAAGTAAGAACAGGCATAGTGATGTTAAAATGGCTAAGGGGGAACAATATAAATATATATAAAAATAAAGGTGAATTTTGAGTTGTAAAAACAGAAAAATAGATAAATGTTGTGTGTGTTAATGAATGTCTTCGCACTGTAAGTAGTTTGTATAAAAAAACATTTAAACATTAACTGAACATTGAAATATATAAATATATGAGACTATTGAGCAATCAGCTTTCTTGTTAATTTTTTATGTTTTTACAGTAAACACATAGAATTATAGATACAGATATAAAAATGATACAGTAAAACAAACAGTTTTAATAGGTGGCCTACTGAACACAACCAAAACCTTTTATGTTTGGAGAGATGGGTATTTTTAATAAGCATCCAGTTCTTGAAATGGTCTTAAAAAGGTATCTCTGTCTGTGTCTTTAAATGTCGGTCAGTGTGTATACAGTTTGTGTGTTCAAGTTTGTGTGTTATATACATCGCTTTTAGTTTCAGTTTGAAGTTGCTTTATATGCATTACAAATTTGTATTGCCAAAGAAACCATTTACTGCTGAGCTGCATATAAATAAATTAAAAACAGTGCAAAACATAAGAATAAAGCTTTACAATATATACTTGCCAGTTAAGGTAAAAGGATAGTTTAATAATAATAATGAAAGCGTTTTTTTGTTCTTTTTTAATTAATCAGATGTGCTATATGTGTTAATTTTGTGTTATAGGAATCTCTTTGTATATGTTGGAATAATGTTAGAAAGTGCACTTGCCTTCATATGACACAACCTCTCTTCTTGTGTATTTATGTATATATAAATTTTAGTTTTCAGGTTGTTTTTTTGCATGCAGTAATATTTTTACATATAACAGTTTTTACAATTAAAAACTGATTAAAGTACAATTGGAGGTATACAATTTGGTGGACAATTGTCAATCTGTCTCATTCTCTGTTAGGATGTAACAGACAAGGACATAAATGAACAAACATCAGTGGGAGTCCTCAGCTAAACCCATCCAGGATGGGATCATCTTGAAAGGGAGTTTGGTGATAAACTGATCAACCTACCTGAGGCTTCTGTTTGCTTAATGGACTGATTTATGCTCTGCATTTGTAACAACTCAAGTGTATGTATAACACTTTATACTTTACTCAGCAAATTAATGCTCAACCTGGGAAAAGGTGATAAAGCACCCAAAATTGAGTCTTTAAAAAATCAACTTGCTTTTTACTATTGTGTATTGTACTGTTGTATTTTGAAGGTTACATTTAAATAAAAAAAATGATGTACTTTTGTTATTTACTTGCTTTCTCTTTACCTTTTCTGGTTTAATTGTACTCAGTTTATCATAAGAAACTGAGTAATTGTACAGAGCAATTGATATTACAAATTGTTGCACAATAAATCAGCTTTAAATTAGTTTATTGAACTTTAATATACTAAGTGTAATAAACGCATTATTAAATTATTAATACTACTAAACATTTTAAGTTAAATTAACTTTGCATTTACTATATTAAACTTCTTTATAAAAGTTGGTTGGGCTGTATTTTTTTTAAGTTAAATGAACTCAAGTTTGTAGAGTTCACATTACTTAATTGTTTTAGGGCAACCAGTTTTCTCAGATTTTTCAAGTAAACTCAACCTATCCGGCCTTACAGTGCATCAGAGCAGAATCCAACTTTAGTCTTCATCAGTCACAAGACATTCAACTTTGCTGAAAACTGACAAATTTAAGTTTGATGACCAACCAAAATAATAATATCATTGTTTACATCAGACACATGACAGTGGGGTCCAAAACTAGCTTTGCCACACCTGTCAATGGTGGAAAATTTATTGGCAATAAATAATTCTTATTCTTTTATTAAGAAATGTCTTTGATCTAGTCTGTCTCAGTGGATTGTCAAAAAACATGGACACATGGTGATTTCCTCATATTTTTGCATTGGCATATCTGTCACAATGGACAAAATCATTTTTAGCATTTTACTATGGTGAATTGCCCACCATGGTAAAAGAATTAGTTTCTAACACCCTGTAGAATTTTGAAGTCTTTGCCACTGGGAGTGTAGACATATATATTGTGGAATAGTGAAAAGTGCTATACAAATCAAACTGACTTCAGTGACTTGATTTAAATAGACAGTTTGTATGTCGTTTAATTTAATACAATTTATTCAACAGCTTTTCACTACATTTACCAGCCAACCTGTAAGTGCTTTGCGGATCAAAGCAAATTTTTACTGAAATAAGTGTTGGATTAAATAAGTGGTGAGTGTTAATTTAGGACCCTGTGTGATGGTAAAGATAGACTGACAAACAGACAGAGCGAGAGAGTGACAGGTCTATCATTGTGAGTAGGAGGAGAGGTAGAGCTGGATGAGGGTCAACAGGGGGATTGTGTAAAGAGTGGAGTGCAGTGAGATGGCGCAGGACCACGCTCGGCGCTTTTGTCGAGGGCCGTTGCAGAGTGGCGTGTTGCAGCAGGTGATACAGACAGAGTTCAGTTTCCCTGTGCAGAACTGTTGATATCCAGATGATGCGATCAGACACGCCCCCGATGATGCACATGACTTCCTGTAGTGAATTCCTACACACACAAACATCAACCTTCAAACATGGCATGTGCTTAATCAAGAGCACCATACACAAACACAGCACAATGAGAGGTGTGCCAATTGCTCTCTGTTGAGAACAAAATGACAAGGTGACATCAGACATCATTGACATCATTTAGCCATATGCTTTCATATAGCTTTCATATAAAGACAATTTAGATAGAGACATTTTTAGGCAGCAAAATGAAAGGACAAACAGGAAATAATAATAATAAAAAAAATTTCAAAACAATATTTAGATATGACAATAAATTGGATTTAAATTCATAAAAATCCATTACAATTAAACTAAATTATTATAATGAATACACGTATTGACACACTGTTACACAATGTCACACACACACATACATGCGCACACACACACACACACACTGATTCACACTGACACATACACAGATTTACACTGACAGAAAAACTGATTCACACCGACACATACACCGATTCACACTGGCTAGTTTGATTAGTCTTAACCTGAGGTTAGCTCCACCCCTTTACTGCAAAATGTCTTTTCAGATTAGGTTCTAAAGCACAGTATGTATATTAACATGAGAACTAGTGGCAGCTGTTTATCACTACAACTACATACTGACTTGGGGGAAAGCCACCATTTTACTCATGTGTTAGTCCCATTGCTTTAACTGGCAACACTTTTTTATTATCCTGGGGAATATGGCTGGGTATCACCAACTACCCTAAAATACAACACCCATTGTAACACATCAAAATTCAATACATATATCCATCGTAAATACAGAGAAAGACATGTAAGACAGAGAATGAATTGGTGTGGTTGAGTTTTAATTTCTCTCGCGCACCACAGAAGCAGCTTAGGTCTCTAATAGGGTTTTTAATATCAAAACGGGGCTGCTGGTGTCTGCATAGATGTGACACAAAGTTAGTACTTTTAAAGAGGTGCCTGTCAGGCAATGGCATATGTCTGAAAGGAGAAAATAGAGAAAAAAGGGGAACAGCAGCTCTGAGCTGACGTGCTACACGGTCTTCACTGTTCACATGCTGTGCATCCTGACGTGACAAAACTAAATTGCTCCCATTACAGTCAACACAGCTGTCTATACTGAATGAATCTGACACACAACACACTTTTAACTTCTTTAACCGCTTCCCATCTATCTGTAATCAAATGATTTTATTTACAAATATCGTATGTGTGAATTGATTGCTATGATTTGAATCGCTACATTATTAACTACATGAATAACTTTTTGCAAATTTAAATAATCTTATCTTACACCTATGTAAACAGCTGTAGTTGATAAGTAAAATGTTTTCATCATACATGATCTATGCAATTTCTATACCTGCATGTTTATTTTACTTTTGCTAGCCTTAAGCTCACAGCTGATTGGTTGGTAATAAACATACTCGGGTGATATGCAGTGTAGACTTCATGAAACGTTTTATTAATATAAAAACTAGCAGTGAAAATATATTTTTGTAACAGAATTAAAAAGAACAAAAATGTGCACGCCAACCCCGCACAATCCTAACCCACAAAAAAAATATGCTAGTTGTTGCAACAGAAAATGTTTGTCTGTAAAGCAAGGCTAACCCTAACCCTAACCTGGGGTCCAACCAGAGTTCACTCATATAAAATAAAATATTGATGCATTAAATATGTCCCAATAATCATTATATATACAACATTAAAACGTTATTAAAACTTACAATACCAATATAGGCCAAGCAAGGACCTCAAAAAAATATTCTGCAAATAACTTTAATTAATAACTCTGTCAACGTCCTTATCAAAATCAGAGAAATGTAAAGGCAATAATTCTTTGACAGAAGGTCTTGAAAGCTACCTAAATGAGCATGGAGGGTGCATTTATAAATCTAAGCAGAGGATGCTTTAAGGAAGAACGTTTAGGAACATTTTATGTAACCCACTAAGTCTGCTTTGGTCAACTCTTTTTATGAAGTGCTGAGATGAGCAGGTGCTGTTACTGAGCACTGTTACTGGTTTGTTTTTATAATATTTACTGTAACATTTTTATTTTTACTGTAACATTCAGCATTATAGATTATGCAATATATCCTTTTGTTCTAGTTAATAAAAAGTCTCTAATACACCAGATGGTGATAGATCACCACACATTTAATAATAATCACCATCATCATCAGTGCAGAGCACAGCTCCTCCTGACAACAAGCAGAACAGGCTCTTACCGTCCTCCATGACAAGCACTTCTTTCTGGCACATGTCCTGCACATTGACGGTGCAGTTGACGATGAACTCTGGAGATGAGCAATCGTCTTGACGAACATCTTCACACTGATAGCACTGAATCTGCAGTGCCACACTCACACCTGTACACACACGCAATAAAACCACATCACCATACTCGTGGGTTTTCTGCACTAACACACAGGAGGTTCATTAAGCCCATGATCTATTTTATATCCAGTTCACGAGTTCGCACTAACATGCAATCGCAAATGATCACTGTATTTGGCGTGCTGTCCGGGGGAAGGGCTCCGAGCTCGGAATTTGGCCCGAACCCAGAGTACTCCCCCCGTCTTTGACTGAGGTAGATACCAGCTAAGAGTGAGGTGATGGGGTGGTGGAGGGATG
>JAZGTJ010020166.1:0-10534 GCA_036877575.1 Botia almorhae
GTGTGTATCTGTGAGGTGTGTGTCTGTATGTTGTGTGAGGGGTTGAGATGGCAGATGGGGTGTGAGGGAAACTGGCTGCTGAGACCCCTGACCTGAAGTCAGGCAGATCATTTCATTTGACTTGTAAATTTCATGCAAATGAGGAGACCCATGACGAGGTGTGTCTGGAAGGCCATCAAGACATTGCCAGGTGGTTTCCAGGATTGGAGGTGTTTACATCATAATTGGTAGAATGTCGAGGCAGATTAACGAGGAATGCTGTTGTTAAATTTGCTTTAAAATGATTTTAACTTTATGAATTTTTAATGTAAAAAATGCGTTAAGATGAAACACTGACGAGAGAATTTGTAGAATTTTCCTTCAAATCAGCATAAACTTGCATTTGTAATCTGTTTTACTTTAGTGATTATTGTGTTTGAAAAAAGGCCAGTTAAAGCTTCACTTTTACTCAAAAATGAGAATTGTGTCAGGTTTGGAACGGCGAGTGTGAGTGAATAATAACACCATTTCTGAATAAATAGATTCAGTTTGGGTGTTATGTTGACATCATAGGCTTGCCAACATTCCTGAACAGACCACAATGGAGAAAAACATGGTGGCCATTACAGAACAGTTGGAGAACATCTGAGAAAATCACGTTCTGAAAGACTTCCTTCTGTTCTGTGTCCTTCCTTCACATAACAGTACTGCTGTGTCAGTCAGCTGTTCTGTTCTGGGCAAAATGAGGTCTCAAACTACACACCCACAATCCTGCAGAACCATAAATCTGTTTTATAAGAGTTCATATGAGCCGCACAACCTGTTTATGGTGTAATGACAAATTTTGGGAAATGTGACTTCATTCTTCTAAGGCGAAACTTGTGGAGCTTGCCAGAGCTTCAGGCGACTGATCAACCTCCCACATGATGGAGAATCTTTACCAGCAGATATCAGTCAGATCCAGTCTGTCCTGTTTGCCTCCACTTTCCTCCCTCTCTCTGGAATTTAGGGGAAAAAAGGCGAGGAGGGGTAGAGTGACAGGAGACATGAAGAGAGAGAGGTCGGGCTTATTTACATACATCTGGATGTTTCTGAACCTGTTTTGTGTTTTGGGAGAATCGGAACCCGGCCGGATCTGTAGTAAAAAAAAACTCTGCGGCAATCAGTAAAGTAAAAAAAATGGGTGAATTTAATAATGTTGTAAATTTAAATGGGCCACATAAGACTTTGGTTTCGATTCATTTAGCAATGAAATCATAATCTGTGTTGTTTGTGTAATGACGGATTTGAGATTTTTGTGTGTGAGGAGTCACAACAGACACAGAGATCTGATATCACCATCATCCAGTCAGTCTGGGATTACATGAAGAAACAAACAAAACAAACAGAGTTATTTGTCATTTTAAACCACATTTAAGTCCGATTTAAAAATAATAATAATAATGTATTACATATGAACAATAATGCCATCATAAATATGGAATGATTTCCGACCCTTCCTGTGTTCTACATTCATGTCGGGAACTCAAGCCAAATGGGCCACTGACAGCTTATAGTAAAACATCTTCCCGTTTGACGAGTCTTCCCTGGGACGGGTTTGGACATGCCGGGATGGGAACTCTGAGTACAGGGAGAAAGAGGAAACAGGCCTGACGAGATTCCAGCTTTGTGTCCCGACTGAGGGAGTATCGGTCCAGCACTTTCCCACGAGAACAGCCCTGACCATCCAGACAGCTCTGTGAGTACCAGAGAGATGCAGCAGAGCCGAGTTGTGTTCTGTACATGAGAGTCTGTGTTAACTGATAGATTTCAAACACGTTTCTCTGACATTTAGACCTCAGGTTCCTAAGATTCTCTCATTTTTTCATTTCTCCTTTTAAAACCATTATGAATCAAAATGTTATTAATAGTTCACTATGAATAATTATGAATCATTTAATGTGTGTGCTGTTTGTCCTTTTTCACTTACCGTAATCGCGTATTGTAACGTAAAACACATAATCCAAGCATCATTTTAACTAGTTGTAACAACTGTTACAGCTGTTTTACAGTGTTTAAGAAAAGCAGCCGTGTGACCTCGTCATACAGTATAGTGTGAGCAAGCAGTGTGTGTGAGTGTGTGCGAGTGCTTGCTCAATGTAGAAGAGCTTTATTTACATTTAAGTTTTATATTTAGGTATTTAGTAGACGCTGTTATCCAAAGCGACTTACAAGGTGATGAAAACAATGAAGCAATAAATCATGAGGAGGCAATAAAATCAGCTACACACAGTTAGTTACCAATAGATATTTAGCTATTCAAATGTAAAAAGGCCCTTAATTTTAATATTATTAGCTATGTGATTTTATATTTGAACAACATTGTGGTGATGATAACACATGCAATATGATTTTATTGATTATACGACGTTTCTGTGGCACATTATTGCAATTTTATTTTTAAAACATTATCAGAAGATGCGTTATGCTCAATTTGTTGGCATGAATGTGCTGTTTAGTTGTTTACATATATCATTAATCCACTGCAGGAGGTCGTATTGACCAATCACACACAGTCGTACCCTGACACTTCTGCATAACATTTGGCTAATACGTAAATATAAGATTTCTCAGTACTGGTGTACGGGTGGGATTGTGTTTGTGTGTAAACCCCTAAACAGCCCCTAAATGATTCAGCCCCTAAATCAGAGGTGTCACACTCAGCTCCTGGAGGGCCAGTGTCCTGCAGAGTTTAGCTTCAACCCTAATTAAACACACCTGACCCATCTAATCAAGGTCTTCAGGATCGCTAGAAACTTCCAGGCAGGTGTGCTGGAGCTGGTTGGAGCTAAACTTTGCAGGACACTGTCCCTCCAGGAGCTGAGTTTGACACCCCTGCCCTAAATAATTCAGCCCCTAAATGATTTCACTGAACAGAAACTTTACAAGCTTTTACAGACTTTACAAACGAGGCACAAGTTAAAATTCATTTTATGATAGTACACAAATATATGTTGTCAACTGAGCTTCTACCGAACCCGAAACATTCCTGAAATATTCCACACTAATCTAGACTACGACATTCCATATAACACATCTGATGTGCATCTCTAAGTTATCTTTAGTTTTCTGGACAGCTGTTGGAATAAAAGTTTACCTTAAAAGTTAACCTAGCATGTTCTTTTTGAGGCACATTGTGAAGAGCTCACAGTCTGACTGAGGTAACATGAACCGACTCTATATAACAATCTATAAACATTATCAGAAGTGCTGCTAACTTCTCGACTGTCAAGGAACAGGTGTGTACACTGGAATCATTTATTGACTGATGGTTATCACTGTCCTCATTATTAATTCTTTCCCTTTAATGACTTGGATGTTGAGGAAGCAGATCTGTAATGATGTTTTTATCACAGAATCTGACAGAAGTATCACACGGATGCGTCTCCGATCGCTACAGTGTTTGCTAAAGTGTTGTGTAAAAATTGATGTTTATCGGCAGACTGCTGTTTGTTGAAGATTATTAATATTGTTTGTTAGCAGTCACGCGGAATATTCGAGCTGTGGACGCCTCCATCAGAACAGGTTCACTAAACCTGTTCTGCAGCTATAAAATCAGTAATTTGTGTAAAGAACACTGTAGATATTTTACTGTAATAATCATTGAGTCCCTGATCATTCTGTTTCTCATATGTGCTGCACGAACAAGATGCGTCCCTGGACACCTTCACAAGCGTCGTTCAGTACAAAGAGCAGATGATGAATAGCACTTCATTATTTGTAGAATAAATATTAGGGTTTAAAGTTGCATTTTAATACAATGTAACTTTTAAATGGAAACTTTGTTTCATATTAAGGTGTTGTCTTGTGTTAGACAGTGTACATATAKACAGTATATATTTAGTATACGTAAATGTATGTATATACATGTATTATATGTGTTCATATATAGTGTGTGTGTATGTATGTATATATAAATATATATATATATATATATATATATATATACACACACACACACACACACACACATACTTTTAGTTAGAGTAATTTGGTAAGTTATATTACATTTGCATTATATACCAAATGGAATTACTGTAATTTTCATGTATGTTTATTATTTGTACCTGTAAATGCACTCTGTGGCAACTTTCCCACACGCTTGTACACAAACATGAAAACAACATTTTGCACAGCCTCTTCCCAAGAACAAATCTTTCAATAATGCATCGCACACCCATGACATGCGTCTGTCCTTCCCTCATGCAGCCCACACAGTTTTCTTTTCTCCGAAATATTATTGAGGTGAATAAGGAAAAGGTGCCGGTACAGGTTAAGCGTGCGCGGCCGGGTTGTGCGGTGTGCGCTGGCGTGTCTGGACTGATCCAGGATCCCAGGAGAGAGGACCAGGGCGTGATGGGAGGGTGAGGGGGCAGAGACGAGCCCAGCCTGCAGTGATTCACGCATATCCTATCTGGTTCTGCCAGAAGGATCACATAGCACTTCTGTACATCCTTCTTGTTGTTTTCTGTCTTTGGTGTGTGCATGTACACATGTTTGTTTGTGTGGGTTTGCATGAGTGGAACTTTCGAAGCCTTCCCATCGCCCGGTCTGTCAGAATTGAAGATTTGATTAGTAAAAACGCGCTTTTCGTCTTCTCTCTGTTTGTCTTCTGCGTTTAAATATTTTATGTCGCACCCAAAATGTTTCAAATGCTTATAAATCACAAAAGCATTTTTTAAATGGAGCTGTTGACATCTCAGATGATTATCTGATTACTGGAAATGAGCTGCAGGATTTTTGTTGGAAGTGGTTGTGAAAATTGGGCATAAGATATGAAGGAAGTGTCTTTTAACCAGTTAGGTGTCGGTTCTTAGTCCTTATTTCATAAGACTACTGGCCATGCGTACAGGCTTGTGAATCATAAGTAAAAACTATAAGGAAGGCCCAACAGCTTGCAATATACAATGTAGCTTCAATTATTATTGGTAGCTGCTGTGTGGTGATTTGTATCTTTAAAGCTGCAATTCGTAACTTTCCTGAGGTAAAAATGAACAATTGTACTACAGATCAGTGTTCAGAACTGTCTTTTTACCTTCCCCCGATTCACAATGGTAAATTTATTATAATGATTTATAATTTAAGCTGTTGGGTCTAAATTCACAGGAAATGTCAGTCTGGCTTCATTTGACTGACATTTGTTATGACAAAGTATGTGAAGTAACCTGCAATATTATGTTTCAAACAGAGGTGGCGGTAGAGAGGCGACAGCCTGCAACTTTGAACACGAGTGATTGGGTATGTCCGGGCGGCACAAGCAATTTTCTTGGATTTGAGAAAAGATTCTTGCTCCAGGTGTGAAACGTTGCAGGTTCGAATCTGACATGACTGACGATTATTATTTTTGTAGAAAGACAAGGTAAAATAGTTTGTCAATGGATGTACATCATTTACATTTACGAATTTGGCAAACACTTTTATCCAAAGCAGCTTACAGAGCATTCGGTTTGTGTGTTCCTTGGGAATCGAACCCACAACCTTCTGCACTTTTGACACCATTCTGTCCCCGTTGAGCTACAGGAGCACATAAAGAGCAGTGGCCCATTGTGTTGCGATTGTATTAAACAAACAGCATTTGGATCAGATAAATGAATATAAAGTATGTTTTAGGCTATAGAACATAGTTTAAGCTTAATTCAATCCACAGAACTTCGTAATGGCAGGAGTACCAGCATGTATTTGCATGTGTGGGTACTTTAAAAGCCGGCGATGATGGAAATATAACAAAAGGTCTTGTTTATAAGATACACCCCCCTTTCCACGACCCGCCTGTCTGCCTTTATCATGGCTCTGACTTCCTGTTGCGTAAGCACTCCGCGTATTCATGCGCCCAGTGTTTGCATCACCGCAACTGCACCTTTGCATGAGTGTGTGTCTGACAGAGTGCATTTGTATATAAATGCATGCACATGTGTGTGTGTGTGTGTGTGTGTGAGGGGAGACAAATTTGTACCCAAAAGTTTGCAAAACCTGACAAATCTAAGCAAAAACCTCCTTTTGGGGACATCCTTGTTTGTAAAAACAATATAAAAATACAGTTAATAAAGTCTTTATTTCAATAGTAAAAATGTAAAAAGTTTTGTGTTAGGGGTTAGAGGGTGGGTTAAGGTTAGGTTATATTGTTTATAACTAGCTGTGTATAAAAACAATACACATCTATCTAAATGGTGATATTCTATAGATTTCTAAGTAAACTTGTGTGTGTGTGTGTGTGTGTGTGTGTGTTTTATGGGGGTTTATCTAGTCTTAAGGCTTTGCACCTGTTCTTTACGACTCACCTGTCAGATAACCTCAAAACCATTTGACATACCTGTGCGCTTATGTTAGTGTTTGGATATTACATAACAACTAGTAAGTCACACAGAGGATTTCCCCTATACGTTCATAAACATCCATTCTCAGAAGAGTGTTTGTGTGTGAGAGGTGAGACCTGCAGGTCTTCATCAGTGGAGTACAAACCTGGATGGCAGAGGAATAAAAATACACTTTTTTGTGTTTTTCATGTGGCTGTGTGGGTGTTCATGTTTAAGGTGTGGAGCAAAACGTTTGTTTGTTTGTGTTTGTGTGTTTGCGTGTGAGGCGTGTCTGTGGTTAAGGGAGTGTTTTGGTCTATAAGTCAGTATGTTTGTTCTGGGTCATGTGTGTGGTTATTGTGCGCTGATGGAACTATTGTGTTAGTTATTGTCCAGCAGGAGTTTAGGAACTCGGACTATTAGATCTCTCAATATACTGGAATTAATGTGATCTCCAAAAGTATTTAGACACTTAAGCACTTATGAATGTATTTGCGTTATGTAACATAATAATAAACCAAGTGGTATTTTTTTGGTGACACTTTAGAATGGAGCGCACATACTCAACATTCACTATGAACTGCATGAACTATGAGTTCTTTCAAGCATCAAAAAATGTCACAGCTGTGTCCTCGTCTTAATTGTCAGATATTTATCAAATCCTTTCAATCATAAGAAAATATCTGGAGAAACGTCTTCGTGGTTTTGGGTCCATACACTGGAAGTTAACGGAAGCTACTTCAGAATATCTTCTTTTGTGTTCCTCAGAAGCAAAATAGTCATACAGGATGGAAATGACACGAGGTGAATAAATGACGGAAGATCTTTCATTTTTGGGTGAACTGTCTCTTTAATCCATGTGTAGGTGTTTTATGGTGGGTATTTGTTAGGTTCTGTATGCAGATGGAGGTCTTGGCTAAGTTATTGTTTTTCATCGTTATTGCTCCGGAAAGAAGAGACAGTTCATTGAACACACGCTGACACAATAGTGAGGCATGTTGTCACAATATATGAGGTAAGATGTCGAAACAGGAACCTGCCGTTTTTTTAAGGTATTTAATAGATTCTCAGCCAAATGTAAAAAGTAAAACAATATCATACAATTGTTTTGGCCAACAGAATTTGTACTTGATTGATTATATAAAAATATAGCAATTAAAACACACACGACAGTCTGGCGTGATGGAAATGAGACAACATGCCCCGACCTGATGTTTATGAGGAGAATGAAGTTTAACCTTTTGCTTAAAATCTTATTATATAATTAAACTTTTCTTAATTTATGCCAGTGAGGTTTAATCGTGTTTCCTTCTTTACCCAACAGCTTTATCAAAAAATGTGGACATTATTTTAGGGATACAATTCAGAACATTATTACTAATATAACTGATACAACAGTTTTGAATCACGTATTTAAAAGCAACATAGAAAACGACTGCTGGAACATACGACCATCTGTGCAGTTGGACGTTTTTTGTCTCAAAACAGTACGTACACAGCTAACAAGCATAGGTTGTAAGAACATTTCCCTAACGTTTCCATTAAGTAACAAAAATGTTTAAAGCGTTATTTTGAATGTTCTAAGTATATTCAAAACTTTTTTTAAACATTGTGTTAACGTTATTGCTTCATTATAAAAACATTAAGTTTAAGTTTTTAAAATGTTCCACCAACACATATATAACATATAATGTTAAAAAAGCATTTTACTAACGTTACAGCAAAAACATTTTTAAAACTTTGAGAGAACATTCTGAGAACATTCCATGTTAGCTGGGTTCCATGTTGCAGCGGTACAAACTGTAACTTCTGTTGTTTAACGTAATACAGACCGAGTGAGAATATAGGAAGCAGACAGTATGTTGAGGTATATGTGGTATATTACTAATACAGTGAGTTTACCATTAACAGACAGACCATTGAAGAAATGTCCCACTTTGTAATCTGTTCTCTACCCTTAAATGTACCAGAAACATCTATCATTGTAGCTCCAGGCCAGAGTTAGTCTGTACGCTGTGTAGTGACTCAGCTGTGCTACTGTACATGACTGTGAATCTGTGTGTTTTGCATAACTCCTGAACTCACTCTTCCCTATTCCGATCCAGCGGTCGGCGGCCGCGTGTGCTCCCTCGTCCCTCGTCCCTCGTCTCTTGTGCTCCCGCTGTGCTTTGGGTCTGATTTGTATTTTTTGTAAAAAAGTGAGTATGACGCAAGCGTCGCTTGAATATATGCATGTGTGTGTGATTTCAGAGGGTTTTCCAGAAAGATCAGTGGCTTGAGAGGACATCACGGGATGAAACTTCAGCAGTGAGGGAATCTGGCAGAAGATAACGTCGGTAAATCTCTTTAATTGTCCATGAACTCTTATTAAGCTATAATTGCCTTTATATTATTTATCTCATGGAGACGCACCCTTGAGATTATTTGTAAAATTGGAGAAAATCATTTGATTTCTACAATGAAAGGAAATGTTCATGGTCGGAGTGAGTACAAGACGAAGCTCATGATGAAAAGAAAACATCAAAATTTCATTTCACGTTAAAAGTTTCTTTTAACGTGATAAGATGTAAGAAAACGTAAGTATTGATCAGTTATCATTTTAACAGAAGATTCCACGAACACTCCTGAATACATGCTTTAGTTAGAGAGAGACACTTGATCTTTGATCAACTGCGAGTGTAATACGCATAAGCCACATGCAGTACAATAAATATAAAAAACTACATGTAAATAATTGGAAATATCTTCCAATCATAAAAATATTTCTTTTACATTTAATCCTAAACGTTTATCTGCATTAGTTATACGTTTACATTGACATGTGTTTCTGTTACTTTTTCCTTTACTTTTGTAAAGATCTTTTAAACAACAAGCAAAAAAAAACAGTTCTTATCTTTTTGACCTTCTGTGTTTCTAGTTTTTCAATCCTATCCCTCAACTTTCTCTCTCTCGCTCTCTCGCACCCCCCCTGTGGTTTGTGTGTCTGTTATCTTTGCTTAGGTCTGTCTGAAACCCAAGAGGTTCTGATGACACATTACCCAAGTGCTGTGCTCTGATAATTGCCAAGCAATCTCTCTCTCACACACACACACACACACACACACACAACAGAATGTGTGTGCGCGTGTGTCTGCGCACATGCATGTGTGTGTGAATTCATCTGTGTGAAGGGGAACCGGAGCAGTGGCTTCCCAGTTTAATAGCGATGTGGTTTAGGGTGGATATGAGTGTCAGAATGTGTTTTCCCAAATATTTCACACTGCTGCAGTTTTCTGAGGCAGTTTCAAGCACACTTGCCACAGTTTTCTCTCTTCATGTAATTCCAGACTGACTCCAAATCAGTTCTCTGTGTGGGGACCACACTGTCTGTTGTAGAACTCCTTATACACACACATACATTTCTATATGTATGTATATGTATATATACAATAAATACAAACTTCTACATGTTCCTACTTTTGGCACATTATATGTATTTACATATAAGCTCTTAATGTAAAGCTCTAAAAAACGTTTTTCTCTCTCTCAGAGAAAACAGTTTCTCTCTTTCTCTCTCTCTCTCTCTCTCTCTCTCACTCCTTTTTATTTTTTGTGTTTTTTTAACACCATCAGCAGAATTGAACACTTTCTCCAACATTCAGGCATCTTCTGTCACACTTTTTCACACATTGACACACACATGCACTGCTCGTCGCTCACACATCTCAGAACATGTTTATTACATGCATATGACAATGTAATATAGTCATGTGACCCCTTTTGCGAAACACAAACTCAGTCACACAAACACTGAATGACACACAGAATCCCTCCCTCTGCTCCCCTCAGAAAGTTATTTGAGTGATGTTCATTGGTGATTGTGGAGTGTGTGTGTGTATCTGGGAGGAAGTGACAAGTTTTTTGTTTCATACTCCAGCTCTCTTACGCTAACCACTAACAAATCGCACACACATGCTACTTCTGCTTTTTTGTCTTTACTTTTGTGTGTTTTGTTCTGTTTGTGTGTGTTTGTGACACTATGGGGGCGTATTGGACACACATGCACTGGCTTAACATTTTTTTGCCCCTGGACATGAGAACAGCACAACACACACACACACACACACACACATAATTCCACCATACACACAACCTGGAAACCACCTTAACAGAGATCATTGTGTCCAATATCATCATTATAATGTGTGTGTTTTATCTGTTTGTTTATTTGGTGTGTGTAGTTA
>JAZGTJ010020167.1:0-10533 GCA_036877575.1 Botia almorhae
CATTCTGGCTGCCAAAAACATACTCATTTTACACATTTTACACTTGTTAAATGTCTTGTGCTGTCTGCACATGTTTTTGCACTTGTGCACTTTATGTATATACTGTTTAATTTATGTATGCCTGCATGTCTGTGATGTTTAGTGTTTGTCTTATGAAGCACCTTGTTTCTGGAGAAACGTTGTCTCGTTTCACTGTATACTTGTATATGGCTGAAATAACAATAAACTCCACTTGTAACTTGTAACTTGTAAATTCTTAATAAAGCACCCAAGAGTGTCAGCCAGAAATGTGTGTGTGACTGAAGCTGCATCTATTGTAATAGCCCATGTGTGTTCTCAGGCTTGTACTTTCAGGATGAAGATTGTGAGGTGTTGGACGTGTACGAAGACTCGTCGCTCTGTTTGCACACAAAGGCTCTAAAGGACAGAAGCCCCTTCACCATTCTGACCCCCTCGCACCTTAGAAACCGCTTCCTGAACTCTCTGTCTCTCCCCAGCAAGAAGGGGCGAAGCACCAGTGACTCTAAAGGCACAAATAATGCAGGAAAATCACCCGAAGAGCTCAGACTTGTACGGCGAAACCGGACCGTTACAGAACCCTCTAACTACTCTCCTGGCCGCTCGGGGCAGGGCGAAGTCTTCTACAATGGCAGTCGTGTGCCTCGCAGTCCAACTGTCAACCTTGAGACGTCTTTTGTGGGCATTAAAGCAGAACCGTACACAACAGCAGGAAACTCAGATCCAGAATTTAGGAGTCAACATAAAGCAGTGACACCGGGTGACAGTCAGCGGGAGCGAAGCAGCCGGGAGCGACTGACGTGCGATGGTGCCTCAGTGCTCCCGGGTGGTGGCACGTTCAAGAGCCGCAGTCAAAGCTTCAACACAGACACCACCACCAGCGGCATCAGTTCCATGAGCTCCTCCCCCTCCCGGGAGCCGGCTGTCGCCATGGATACAGACTGTGCCAGCCTCAACACGGTGGTGAGCACCAAAACTGTGAAAATGCAAGACTCACTCAGTCCTCAGTCCAACCACATCCTGCTGTCAAAGTCCAACTCCACATCCCTGGTTCCGCCTGGGTCGGCACACACGCTGCCGCGCAGGGCCCAGTCGCTGAAGTCACCCTCCGTGGCCACCATCAAGAGCCTGGTGGACTGCAGCTTTAGCTACACGAGTCCCCGCGATGCGCTGGGGTATGCCACGCTAAAACGTCTGCAGCAGCAGAGGATCCACCCGTCTCTTTCTCACAGCGAGGCTTTGGCGTCTCCTGCTAAAGACGTGCTGTTTACCGACACCATCACCATGAAAACACGCAGCCTGGACTCCCGGCTCACTCCACGCGGGTATGCTAACTTTCCTCTGTTTGTGTCGCTGATTTATTTCATTTTCTGGAGTCTCATGGAATCTTGCGTAAGATCGTCATATTTTACAATTAAAGCAAGTTACTGAAAGTCTTAATTTTCCAAATGGTGAAAACAAATGATGTTTTCTCTTAATTTTTGGGGCGAAAATGACCTGGACCCACATTCAAGAGTGCGTTGAGCTTTGATGAATCTTTGACTCTCATGTGAGAAGTTGTGGCTGTTGTTTTTGTGCTGGTCCTCAGGTGTTCTCGTAAAAGGTTCAGCTACTCTGGGCCGTTCAGTTCCCATCGCAGAGTGTCCAGAACTCTGGTACCATGGTGGGTGGGGCAGCTGTAGAATAGAATCCCTGTTAGTTTAAACCCACTGTTGAGTTTCTGTTGTAGACTGTAGACTGCTGCTCTTATTCTCCAGTTAATTTCTCCATCTTTCATTTACTCACTCCTGTGTATAAAGAGAGAGTGACTGCGTAATACTAAAACAGTGCAAAGACTCCGTCAGGTCCTTGTGGAAAATCCTTTAACCACAAGCAGTTGTCTTTAGTGTAGAACAGTGTAGAGTGAATTTAAACAGTTCAGTCTGAACTTTAAATGATCCTCTAGTTGCCAGATTGTGACAGGAGATGTGAAGCAGAAATACTGTTATGAAGCTGATGTTTCACAATGGGTTTGTTCTGTTAAAGGTTTCTGAAAGCTTTGAGTTTTGCATCTCTGGATAAGGAGGACTTGCTGAGTCCGATAAATAACTCCACACTGCGGCGGTCCTCATCTCTGCGCTCCATGGTCTCCAGTGCCACCTTTGGCTGCAGCGAGGATTTCATCGGCCTTGCGTTGCCTGTGGACATTAACCACATGTTCCAGGTACCCCACAGTGTCTGTGTTCATCTTAAAATTGTGCCATTAGTATTTGCAATTCATTACAATGTCATAGTCTATATATGGACCCTCATATATAGAGTCTTTAAATGCCTCTTATCTAATCAGATTCAAGGATTGGAACTATCTGTTGTGTGGTACAGTTTAATGGCAGCAAGTGTATTGTGAAAAACTAAAACCTGACAGATATTTTTCTGTACTCAGTTGTTGATTGTGTGTTAAAGATGACATGAGCTCCATTAACCAGGACATATCAACCAGTGTTGATATTTTAAAAGTGATGAAAGACAGAGTAGATGATCCTTTACAGAAACATTATTTGTTGTTATTCTGGATGAAAGTTTCTTCACATCCTGATATCAATCACTAAGTAAAGTGATCTAAATATATTTATATTAATATTAATATCTCCTGTGAAAGGTGCAGGACCATTAAATTTTCATCCAATCAATGCACTTTGTCGGAATGCAATGATAGGATGTCCTACTTGCCTATCAGCCTATGCATTTGCATATTCCCACCCACCCTGCTCGCGCAGACAATCTTCCGTCATCAGTGTTCATGTGTTGGAGGGGGCGTGGCTTTGGAGAGCTCCAAAGGGAGGGCGGGTTCATATGCTTTCAAAACTAGCTTGCTATTGCTAGTCTCTCCAAAGTTGAGCACCCTACCTGCTTGAAATGTCATGTATTCCTTTTATTTTCAGATTAAAGAAACATCATATTTCCAGAAGAGAACAAGCCCCCCCGCTGGAGAGAAATCATCCAAATTTCTTTTTGGAGAAACTGATGGTAGAGGTTGATTTTGTGTTTGTTTGTTTTTTACGTTGATAAATGAGTTTAAAAGCAATACTTGATATAAATGTGTGTTTTTGATTGGTGTGCTTGTTAGAATCGGGTCGCGGTCCTGCGCTGAAGCCGCAGGTTAGCATTACAGAGCTGTTGAACAGCAGTCGGTCGGAACAGCGCCATCTGCTGGGCGATGAGGAGACTACAGGCTTGCAGGAGCACACAGATGAGAACTGCCTGTACTGCAGCGCTCTCAGCACACTGGACTCAAACACACACAGTCACTTGAACAACACACACACTCGCACAGGTGAGTGCACCATACAAACACAACCACCTTATTTCTTTGACCCTTATTTAACCAGGTCTCTTGCCTGGCAGGGGTGTAAACTCTTCTTAAAGGAGGGGAGGAAATAAATTGTCTTCAAAATGAAACTTTTAGGATCAAAGTTACAAATTGTCAATTGTTAGATTTTTTTGTTCATGAGGTCACTTTGCATAACACAACACTCCAGCTGGAGAACGTGTGGAATAAACGGTGAGTAGTTAGTTAATGTTCTTGTTAGTTAACTCTTCACTCTTTGACAGATCTGTCTGATGGGTTCTCGCAGTGGCACAGTCAGCCATCCCATAATCACCTGGAAGTCGTCACCCAGTCCAAGTTCTCAGGTGTCTCGGGCTGCAGCGACGCGGCCGTGAGTCAAGGCTCGGCCAGCAGCACGCCCAGTACAGACCTTATACTGGGTGAGTGAGAGACTGAATCTCGCCCACATAAATGACAATACAAGATTCCTAACCCTAAACAAAGATTAAACAAAGATTAGATTAAACACTAAAATCAAAAAAATTTTACTTAAATCGACCCAAACCAATCAGTCATGTACTGGTGTTTGTGCTGGTGTGTGCTTTTGTGTGTGTCTATCTGTGTGTGTGTGTGTCTGTCTGTGTGTCTGTCTGTGTGTCTGTCTGTGTGTCTGTGTGTGTCTGTGTGTCTGTGTGTGTCTGTCTGTTTGTCTGTCTGTCTGTGTGTGTCTGTCTGTGTGTGTGTCTGTGTGTGTCTGTGTGTAGGTGGTAAGGGGATATCAGAGGACGGCCCTGCCTGCAGAGTTCTGTTGAGGAAAGAGGTTCTGCGATTGATCATCAATCTCAGCTCATCTGTTGGCACCAAAGGTCACGAAACGGGACTGCTGACGTAAGACCTGATGAGGGGCACTGTGAGGGTGTTTGTGTTCTTTTTCTACAGGTTTAGTTGTTATAAATGTATAAAGGTAAAGTATGAGCAGTAAAAATGTGTTTTACAAACATCATACCGTAGTCAAAACTGTGTCCTTGTCATATCCTGAGTCAAGCCTGGAGAATATACAATACAAAGTCACACTGTAAATCTTCTCTATGAACAAAGAAGAGAAGAACCGTTCCTCAGCTAGTGTCTTGTGGTTCTGTGTTCTGTTCAGCTGTTCTATGTGCAGAATTCTGTAATGCCGTCTGTCTCTGCTTGTGTAACCCTGTGGCTGCTCTACAGAATAAAGGAGAAGTTTCCTTATGCGTTTGATGACATCTGCCTGTACTCTGAGGTCTCCTTCCTGCTGGCCAACTGCACGTTTCGTCTGACGTCGCGCCGTTTCATCCAGGAGCTCTTTCAGGATGTGCAGTTCATTTCAGTATGTGTGTTTCCCTTCTGTCCTGTCGCTTCTCTGCAGCGGGTTTCAGTCCAGACCCGCTGCAGCTGTGGTGGGGGTTGTTTGCTTCTGTTTGTCGTGACGTAGTTTTCGGGTCAGAAACATCAGCGCTGATACTCTGTCCTGTTTGATTCTGAAACATGATGTTTGAGAAATCAGTAATGTGAATGGAGTAAAAATTGTGTTCATGTATTTTAAACAAGTTTATGTTTGATTTATAAACGTCACATCTGTGTTGTTCAGTGTGTCCAGCTGATCCACTTACAGGAAGTACAGATGTCAAACATTTGTGATTGGATCACTGAAAGCACAGAGAGATTTGAAATGCTTGTGTTCACATCATGTTGTAGTCTAACCTGTCAGTCACCAACTGTAGTGAACCTGACAATTGAAAAGAAATGAAATAACACAGAATCTCTTCAGTGATGTCATCACATGATGCATCATATGAAAGCGTTCAGGGCGTAAGATATTTGTTGTGTTTGTCATCTCCAGCTGTACGATGAAGCTGAAGCGGTGTTAGCCAAGCCACCGGAAGCTGTTTCCGTGGAGACTCCAGAGTCTTGACACCTCCTACAAACATCACGGAACATCTCACCACTAACACCCACCCCTGCATGTCACCTCCCATTTCTCCATACATATGGAGAAATGGAAAACGCGGGACGGATGGAGCACGTAAAACTGGAGCGGAGGAAACGTCATTCACCATCACTGTAAAACATTCAGACGTTTACTGGAATAGAGCTCAACTTTTGCACAGAAGAAGAACTGGACAAACAAGCCTCTGGACTTTAGACTGTGTTTCTGAACAGGGAACAAATGTATAATGTCTTCAGTCGGTGACAGCCTCGCATATCAGACTGCTTGGGTGGAGCTGAGAAACTAGAGTCATTTCGATGACAGAAAATGCTGTTTACACTTTAAGAACGTAAGATGTACAGATGTGAGGGCTGTTTGTACATATATTCCACCCAGACGGTTGAGAGTATCGTCATGGAAACACTACAGCAGGCTGCTGTAAAACCTGCAGAAACTGATTTGCCACAGCGAGGAACTTGTGTAGAGAAAAGACAAAACATCAGTTACATTTGTACTATTTATTTTTTTGTATGTGTGTGAATTTTACGACCACCAGACAATCAAAATTCAGTATTTTGTAAGAAAGTATTCAAACTGGTATCGTCACGCTTCATTTGGAACCTGTCATGTGCTTGACCTCTCACTGACTCTTTTCAAAACATGCTCATATGCAACAAGACAACACAAACAAGCCCCGAATCACACAAATCCTGTTGTGTGTCATATTCTACCCCAAAAATGGAAAGAAATTCTTATTTGCTTAAATTAAAGGCAGTACAATAAATACTACCGAGATGTATCAGTAGTTTACAATTCAAGTTTTTAATTTCTTTATAATAATAAGATTTGATTGTGGTACGGTATAAAAAATGTGTTTAATTACCATATAAGACATGATGCAAACGCTTGTAATTGTTCTAAAACATACTTTTAAAACAAATGTAGTTCCTCATTTTCCACTTTTGGTTTTGGGGTGAAATGTGACCTGGAAATGTTCTCTGCGTAACGTTGTGAGTGTGTTTGTGATGTTGAGGGGTAATAAGGGTTCTCCTGTGCTGTGGTCAGGTTATGATGATGTGAACAGATGGCGGTTAGCTTCACTTCTGAACAACAGGAAAAGAAGGAAGAAACATTCTCATCTGCAGTGTAGTTTTGTTGACCAAGGTTTAAGAAGTGTTAACCAGGGAGTGTGTTATTAACTACCTGTTGTGGGTTAATTACAGGTTAAACTCCGTTAAAAGCATCTGTGTATGAACATAAATTTGGCTGATCCCACGATTTTTACAGTCTAAACAAATATGGATTCTTACATAATTACAAGTCTGTGAGGTTTCCAGTGGTTGCCCCATAGACTTACATTGTGTGTGTGTTTCAGAATGCAAATACATGTCTTAACGTGTCATTTCACACGCAGTGTAAAAGATGCCTGTGTTAGGGCCATTGGGATGTTTTGGCATCAAAACATGTTTTTATGAAAATAATTAAACAATTATTAAACAATTTAAGTACACAATTAAACAATTTAAGTCTCACGATCATAAGGACAGAAAAGTTTAGCATGTAATTCATGCAGAAATGACCAGTCATTGAGAACCATTAAGATAAAGAAATCATGACTTTATTTTTTATTGGTATCTATCAATATTTTTCTTTCTGTTTTGCTTAGATTTAATTCAACTGTTGTTGTATTGTTGTGAGCAACAGTGTTTCAGCTGTTGTTAAGATGTAACGTTGAGCCTGATCTGTTCTCTGTATCACAGCATTTACTCCTCAACATGTACCTGGTTCATCCCTTAAAACTCGGAGCAACTCACACTTCAGACATTAAAACACTGTCAGAAAGATACATGTAAGTGGGCGTCTGTTATGAGGTTAGTCTTGTAGTAATGTTTTCTTAGTTTGTGATGTTTCACACGCAGCACTGACTCGTGTTTCTTGTGTGCTCTTCCAGATGTCGTTGATTTAAAATGATTGCATGTCGAGTTGACACAAATTCACTTGCTTATTTATTACCCGTGAGACCTTTGTTAATATGTGTGTGTATCAACAGAACTGTGTTCATGTTTGTGTCTGTGCTGCTGCTCTGGACTGACTGATTTGATTGGCTCAAGAGACTGCCGTGTGTTTGGCTCTTGTTTGTGCTACAGATCTGTACCACAGTGGCATGAGACAGAAAAGAAACATATTTATATTTTTCCTAGAGGATGATATGTGTAATTTAAAGTTGTTTTTGCCTGAGTTGTGATTTGTAATGTACAGTGTTTTTGGGAGGGGCTCTTTTAGTCCTGAAAAACTAGTCTTATCAGACGAAGATACAATTAAAGAAAATCCTTCCAGTGTATTTGAGTCTTTTGTTCAGATACAGTTTGATAAAGTTGATGTGTAACTCATCTCTCACTGTTTATGCTCCTGATGTGAGGTCTGGTAATGGAAGGGCACGACTCACAACTTGCTTAAAAGTATAGTGTGTTTTTATTTACCAGACTGAACACACAGAAATCATCATTTATTTTAAATGAGAACCAACACAGAACATACTCCACATTAACCTAAAGCTTATACTAGCAGCTTATAAAACAAAACAGAACAGAGTGTTTTTATCTCAGACCGAGAGACACTGAGACATGAAATAGACCAAGATGAAATACCTGATAAATATTGCAAAATCATGTCATATATACACTGTAAAGTCACATTTCACAACATTTGTCTTCTGAGTATTTGCAGAAGGAAGAGATTGGTCACTGTGTGGGGCCTCAGGCTGTGCATGTGAGGGACGATCGTATGGGACATCTGTCTGATAACATCACAGCCTGTGTTTAACACTGCTGAGCTGGTTTATATGTGCATGTGTATTCAGCAAAGCTTGATATATGCGATCAGTTAATCGGCATATGATAAACAAGCCAAGTTTAAGCACGAAACAAATGTTTCATAACTCTGTTACACTGATGCATTTAGCAGATGCTTTTATCCCAGGAAAAACTGAAACTATATATATATATATATATATATATAATTGTATATTAAGTTTATAATCACATATAGATTTTATCAGTATGTGTGTTTCCTGAGATATTAACTCAATACTTTAGGTTGCTCTACCAGTTGAGCTACAGGAACTCCTGTGGAGGTGATGTAGTCACTGGTAAACCTGAGGTTCTTGTGCTCCTGCTCTTTATCATCTGTCTTGGAGGTTTCAAACATTTTCTCATGCAGATCTTGTTGTCCGTCAGACACATACGTGAAGTTTGTAAGACTGGTAGACTGCTCGTCCCACATGCCTGCGCTCAGCCTGTAGGATGACTTCAGGAATGCTGGTGCAGTGACTTCCGGACTAATAAACGAAATTCTCAGATCCTCTGAGCTCCTCAGTCGGGTCTTCTGCATGTCTAAAACCTCCACATCACACCAACAACAGTCCTCAATCCTCACAGCACAAATCTTCCCACTTGCCTCAAAAAAAACAGATAAACACAGCACAACTGAATGTTTATTAGCTCTGTTTTAAAACCTGGTCAGATGCTGGGACTTCAATTACTGTCTCAGTAGACATCTTAACAGGTTTTGTAACCAAGCTTTATTCACAGAAAATGTCTAGAGTAAAAGATCTGTTCTGTAGAATTCAGAGTAAATGGCTGAACTGCAGTTATATTACAGTATAACATTAATGTATGGTAATAAATTACTTCATAAAGATCTTCATCCAGATCCAAAGCCTTTATGTGCAGAAATCGGAACTCTTCAGGCATTTCCTTTAGCCTGAAATAAACCAACACGAGGAAAAGTCACTAATCACCTGACATCAGAAGATACTCTTGAACAGTATAATGAGACTCACGTTTTTCTGATAGAACACAGACAAAAGCAACAGCCGACCAATACCAGGAGTGACGCCAAAATCTTAGCTGACAGCAGATAATCTGTGGACAGAAAGTTTCCATCAGACTTTACAAATACACATAATGACACTGAAATGAAAGACCTTTTTTAAGAATAAATTAATCTTTATATGGATCACTCTATATATACTGTAGATCACTCTTTACATAGATCACTATTTCATTCACACATATATATTACACAGAACCTTTAACAGTTAAGCTTCAAGCAGTGGTCAGGTTGTATCTGATGTTTGTGCTACATTTGAATGTGGATCTGAGACTGTCAATCTTACAGTTCTTTCCGGTTCTGACGGTGATGGTGGTCTGTGGGCCACAGCCTGCTGATGAACACGCAGCCAGATGAAATACATATGAATGGTCTTCCTCTAGGTCAGTGAATGTAAACGACTTGCTCTGAGGATTGTCTATAGACTGTCTGGAAGAACCTGCAGTAACAGAAGAATTCTAACTGTCACACCAAACATCAGCACATGCAAACAGTAAGTCACAAGTATGGACACCATCATCTGCCTTCCAGCAAATCATGATCCAACTAATGTTTGGTGCCCCGCCCACTTTTTAGAATTTCTATATAATGTATAAGTTTTATAAAAGCTGCAATTTGTGACTTTTTTGGTTAAAAAACAGTTTTTGAGCAAGTACATGACATATCAGCGTTTAAAAAGACTCTCTCATCTTACCCCGATTCACAGCGGTAAGTTTATAATAATGATTATGAGCTGTCGGCTCTGATTTGTCAGGAAATGTCAGTTTGGCTTCAACATACGTAAAGAAAAGAAGGTAAAGTAACCTGCAGTTTCATGTTTCAAACAGAGATGGCGACAGAGAGGCAAAGGTTACAGATTGCGGCTTTAAATTAATTTTTATATTCGGTTTAAAACAGGTGAATGAATTAAATAATTCACATTTTGTGCCAGTGTACACACTTACTGAGAATAAACTCATCTGAATCTTCCAGCAGTGTGATCTCATATCCACTGATAAATCCGGTGTGACTCCAGTCCTCTTCATTAAAACTCCAGTTCAGAGAGACAGAAGAGCGGCTCACAGCTGGATGTGGGTCCAGTGTGGGGCACTGCACGGGTTCTTCAGAGATCACAAACATTTTAATATGTGGTATATATGACACAATATCTGTACAATATAGAAGTGCAGATGTTGTAAATGTGAACAGCTGATCTTTAATACAGCTGTATTTTTTGATTCTGTTACAGTAAAGCAGCACTTATGGCCAACAATTCAAGCTGAGCAATTTCTGAGCTACATCTTTTTAACACGTGTGTGTGGGTGGGTGTGTGTGTGTGTGTGTGTGGGGGCGTGTGGGTGTGGGTGGGTGGATGGGTGTG
>JAZGTJ010020168.1:0-10533 GCA_036877575.1 Botia almorhae
CCCTCGTATGGTGATTTGTGTGCATTACATTGATGGGCCCTCGTATGGTGATTTGTGTGCATTACATTGATGGGCCCTCGTATGGTGATTTGTGTGCATTACACTCATGGGCCCTCTTGTGGGTTAAAATCCTGCAGGTTCAACGGTTCTTTATTCAGGTTTCTTCACCACAGAACCCCCTAAAACTTTATTTAAAACACCACAAATTCAGTGGCACTAATTTCTTTAAAAGTCTTGGTTCAAATCCTGCAGGTGCTGAGGTTCTCTGTCACTGAATTTGTCACAGATTGATCTTGTAAAACTCTGTACAGGTTTTTCTGCATGTGTCTGTTTTAATGAATCTTGACTGTCACAGTCTGACAGCTGAGATCCCTCTGTGTGACACGACTTTACACTGCTATCATGTTTGTACAGTCTGACAAGCAACAATCATAAAGAACCATTTAAAAGATACAGTGTGCACACATCTTAAAATTATTTTCAAGAGTAAAGTTGCAGCATTAGCTAGAGATTCTACTGTCAATGAAAGAGTTATGAGTACAGTGTGTGTGTGTGTGTGTGTGTGTGTGTGTGTGTGTGTGTGCGTGTGTGTAATCAGTAGCTGTAGACTACTGATTCAGTAGTCCCATCTAAAGCACAGGTGTCTGAAGATTTGAGACACTTTCCTGCAGGCACTCCTGCTACAACACTTAAATTATAAAGCAGTAGGAGCACAGATTTGATAATCACAAAATTAATGCTAAAGATGGTTTTTGTTCGAACTTTTGTTTCAAGAATCTCAATGTTTAACAGAAGCTCACCTGTCCAGTGTCTCCATAGTCATGTGACAGAAAGTTGCATCTACCAGCTCTGTGTTCCGGCATGTACATTATATGACTGTGTAAGGAACGTGTACATTTTACAATTATAAAACAGCGTCTAAGGCTGTTTTTACACTGATGTTTTACTCACATCTGACACAGATCAGCATTTGTAAACACACCAGATCCGATTTTGTTCAGATCTGATCTGGGCCGGTTTTAAACGCGGATTTAATTCGGATACATATACGATACGCAGACCTGCGTCTACACACACATATGCGACTGGCTATAACGTCACTGCTGCACGCCGGAGTGCGTTTAACGTCATCATGTCGCACATGTACCGAACCGAACCCGTCCGCAGTGTTAAAGGTAAATATAAAGAGACTGTGTGGCGTTATCGTGTGTATCGACGCTTTGGCTTTAATTCATTGCTGTTGAATGTACTTTTGCCGTCTTTCGTAGAGATGAATTAGCAGAAGTTCATCCACTGCTCGAGGGTCAATCATGACGTTTGTTTTAGTAAAGCACTGAAATCGTTTTGGTCTTAAACACGCGAATCGCATACGAGGCGTAAGTGTAAACAGGCGGTCCATAAAATCCGATATGGACTTAAGATCTAATCTGAGCATGAAATATAATCTCTTATCAGTTATGATGCTGTGACAAATATCAGTGATGCAGAAATGACCTGTAATCTTTAAATAAAACAGAAATTAAACAGGTCGTTAAGCGTAACAACTCAGCTGTAAGTTCACACATTAAACATATAACAGTACAGACACGTGGAGGACAGCAAAGATAAACCAGCACAAAACATCAGCGCGACTACAACTGACGGCGACAGAAAAGACTGCACGGGCAGATTATTTTTATATTATTATTTTAATTGTTATTATTATATAGCGTGTCAAAGACAGCAGCGTAACACCAAGCACATGAATCTGTAGAACACGTTTCATTATAAATATACCGAAAACTGCCCGTGTGGCATACAGATGCGGACATGTTTTTTTACTTTATAATTGTACCATAATTGCACCTCGCCAATGATTAATCGTCAATAAAACATCAGTGTGTCTTCATTAAAGTTTATAATGCAGAGAATGACAGTTATTGTAGAAACCGGAAAAACAATCTAATAGAGGATATATGTGTGTGATCAGGCTACAGAAAAGACCATTCAGTAACAGAACCACCAAATGTTTCAATATCATGTGCCATTATATATATATTATATTTATATATATTATATTTGTGTCTGTTGTTTGGTAGGTTTTCACAGTACATGATTAAAACATGGCTGATGGGGTCAGAGGAGGACAGCCGACTGCAGTGTTAAGACAGCGTGCAGGAGCTGCTCTCATGCATCTGCTCCGACTTCTGCATACTCGCATGCGCAGGCGCAGTCTGAAGGAAATGTTTCCATTCGGGAGCTGACACTGGTAATTCTGTCTGAAAATGATTCCAGAACCTGACAGTAAAAACAAACAAACAATCACGATCTTTTGATTGTGTTCATTCCTCAATGTTCTTTTCAAACCTCATAAACCTGTTTTTTTTTTTGGTTGTGTGGCACTTAATTACTGCTCTTCTCGTCGGCTGTGATCAACAAACAGATTTTCGACTCACATCCCAATGTAACTAATATAAAAAACAAGGTATTTCCATATTGGACAATATGATCATTTTGTTTGTGTATTGTGTGTGTGGCTCACTTGTGGTGATAAACATCAGGATCTCGACTCATTCTGTTATTAAAGCCGATGTACAGGTCGTCCCAGAGTCGCCCGTTCACAACCACATGTCTCATCACCCCCACTCGGTTTCTGATCTAAATCACAAGAGACACCGTTTATTTTAGTGCTGTTTGCTAAAGCACAATGCTAGCATTGCTCACACACCTCCTCAGGTTTAACATCTAGCCCTCAGTATTAAACAAATACGCTATTTTCGCTTCTATTACTCAGATGGACAAAACAATCCCATTTACTTAGACTGAAGGAGGCATCCAAGAACTTACAAGATCAGTAGGCATCCACCCATAACTCCCTAGCAACCACCCATAACTCCCTAGCAACACCCCAGTGATGTGAAAAGCGCTTAAAATCTTAGCAACAGCATAGCAACCATCTGACACTCACCCAACACAGGCCAGCGTCAGAATTATGAGATCTGCACAGGCAAACACTGTTCACACTTTCATGAGAAAACGTCAAAATCCAGTTCTGATTCGGGCTGAAGTTTTCTCACGTACCTCCTCATACGGGTGATTTCTCTCTGGTCTCCTGTCTGGAAAGGAAAGATCCAGGAAGTCCACGAGATAATCGTAACCTCCGTCCAGTGGTTCGAAATCGTCATCCGTCTCAATGACCTGATACAAAACACATGAAGATTTCACAGGAGATCCAGTGTGTGTTTGTTTATGGGTTTATATTTATGGTTTGACTGTGCTAAAAGAATCTGTGAGATCACCTATGATTGGAGAAGGAAAACACAGTTTACCCGTATGACAAGATTGTAGCCTTTAAATCCTGCCCAGTTATAATAATACTGGATCCAGGTTTTGTGTTTAAAGATATCATTGGAAATGGCCGCGTTCAGTTCATCCAAATACAAGTCAAAGTTCCAACTGTCCTTATAGATCTTTGTACCATTTGGGGGTTGAGTGATTGCATTCCTGTGATAGTGCCATTTAAAATAGACAAGAAACAACAAACAGCAGAGCAAGAGATGGACATTACTGCATGCAAACATGCTACATGCTAAACATACATGACACATACTAATGCTCACATGCTACATGCTAAACATACATGACACATACTAATGCTCACATGCTACATGCTAAACATACATGACGCATACTAATGCTCACATGCTACATGCTAAACATAGATGACACATACTAATGCTCACATGCTACATGCTAAACATACATGACGCATACTAATGCTCACATGCTACAAGCTAAACATACATGACACATACTAATGCTCACATGCTACATGCTAAACATACATGACGCATACTAATGCTCACATGCTACATGTTAAACATATTTGCTAATACATGCTAATGCTGCCTTCAAGTTCTCCATGAGCATCAGGGGCTGTAGGTTGTAATAATGGGCACGTCTGGCAATTTGATATTTTTGTAGATTTCACCTGCTGACATGGATGTATTGTTTTTTTCTGATACGTTACAGCAGCATGCTGACGGGTAATGATGCACAATAACTGTAACTGATTCATGTGTTTGATCTGTTTATTACGGGTGATGTGTATATTCCTTCCTATGTTCAAATACTATCTGTCATCTTAAACTTGAGGTCACACAGTAATAAGTAACCATTGGACAACACATGGTGCTGTACTGTGTAAATACTGAAGATCGCTGAGCAACTGTTATTCAGACTATGATGTAAATATGATTTATTGCTACTGTAAGAAACATTCTGGACTCTGATGGACATTTGTTGGCGACCCTTCATTTTAACATAACTTGAAAACAGCATAATGTTTACAGTCTGTATGTCAGTGTAAACATGCATCACGCGCGCACTGACGCTTCATGCTACATAGTGAGACAGACACAGAGCTTTCCAAACACACCGGTCAGACTGATCAGCTAGAGCGACAGCCAGATCCAGAACAGAACCGGGCAGAGGGGTCCAGGTTAGGATATTTGGACAGCTCTTCCTTATGGAAGCGTTCAGCTCCTCTGGGCTGTTTTTGGTGTTTGTCTCCTTTATGTACCTGTTGGTCATGTTGAGATGTTCCTGATAATCTTCATACATTTGTAACTGGGCTGAATGTTGTGTTGATACAGTAATGCACACATACGGTTATTAGTTTAGATATATGATGATGGTGTGTGAGGGACAACAGTGTGAATGACCTGTCTGAGGGATGCGCCTCTGTGAAGTAACCTGCAAACGGACAGTAGATCTTGGGCTGCAGAGTCTTCACCAGCTGAGTCTTATAGTTCAACAGTTTCTTTCTCTCATTCTTGATGAAGTCAGCCTTCCAGCTTTCTGTCAGTGAAAACACACACTGCCCTTTAGTATTTCTCTTATAATGAGACACAGTCTAAAGAACATGATGTCCACTGACAGTCATTGTGTTCCTCTGATGGTATGTTCACTGTGTAACTCTGTGTAACTCACCTGTGTATTTGCCACCATGAAAGGTCATTGGAAAGCCAGAAGCCCCGCCAGCGAAGTCGCTCATCATCACATCCACACCGTGTGGCAGACGCCCGTTGTTGGGTCTGGTGCAGTCCACCGTGTTCAGAATCATGTGACCTACAGAGAGGGGTCACGGGTCTTGTTTAGTGGGCTTTTGCCACTGTTCAGAACAGAGAGCATGAAACACGCTGCAGGCCAGACTCGAACCCCTGTCACTTACATGAGTAACTCATTCAGCTACAGTGAATTAAGATGAAAATGAGTGTGACATGTATAAACCATTTGTGTTGACATTGTGAATGACTGTCAGAAAATTCCAGTTTCCTCCAGAAATCTTATACTGGACATGATGATGTCATGATGATGTCACAGGGACGACTTGACTAACTTAAACTCAACATGACTGAAATATCATCAAGCAGAAGTATCAGAAAAATAATCAAAACCTTAACAATATTTCACCTGAAATGTTTTGTCGTTTATGTAGTTCATACTTTCATGCATCTAGTAACTTATTAAAGTGAGTACAGTGGAACACACATGAGTGTGAGACCGTGACGAGAATAATCTACATGCACTATATAAAATCATAAAACACCTTCATCTCATCATGTTATCATGAATGAGTTACATTTATAACTGGCCTCATATTAAATTACTTGTTTGGACAGAGTGTAGAAGATAATAACAAGTAATTCATCATTTATTTCATCCATATTAACACAAACGACAGTCACGAGAACATGTTGATCTAAGCTCTACACGGCAGAAACGCAGAACACTTACTGACAAATAACTCATGTGGATGAAGGTTCAGATCCGGTCACACTCTGACCCTGAACCCCAGCCACACTCCTGGCAGTTTTTACCACCCTGCATGACAACAGCTGAAAGAGTGTCAGAGTGAAATACCTTTATACTCCACGATTATACATGTGTCCATCTCAGGATGAACCCCGTCCATCAGAATCATGAATCTCAAGTGCTCGTCGATCTGTCAAAAGAGTTTGAAAACCAATCAATGTCTTTCTACAATCAACTGGAAATATTTCATATTTGCAGATGTTTTGATTAAAGCAAGATAATCTACATAAATATAAACATACTTATATATATATAAAACATCATCATGTCTCAATGCTTGTAGATAGTATAAATAATTTGACACACATACGTTCTGCCACACCCCGAACGGAACAACGTTGATGTTTGTTAGCTTCACCTGACTTCTCTCCAGGTACCTACAACAGAATGAGCAAACAGTTTGTTTTTCTGAACGTGCGGGGAACATCATCTCAGTCGGATTTCTCCCGAGGTTTGTCTCACCAGAACACCGGTCGTGAGGTGTCGCCAACATAAATAGGAATATCCGGACGCTTCTGGGAGAGGACTTTCAAAGTGGGATAGCTGAAACATTTAAATGAAGTTTGTCATTAACTTAATTCTTAATACAGTTTTATCTCAGCTGCCCACTGGAAACATTCCTCACAAGTGTTCCACAAATAAAATCACTGGAATTTTACAGATTGTGGACATTGATCTAAAAATGGACCAACAACCTTGTCAATCTGATTAATTTCTATAGCAATTCTATATTAAATTATTAATTTAATACATTATTATTTTATTATTAATTTCTATATGAAATTATTTTATTATAAAGCAGTTTAAATGAACTGAGTAAATAAATTGGACTTGTTAAAAATAAAACACAATAACAAAACTGCTTTAACTGTCTTCAGAGTATGTTGTTTTAAAGAGGGACGGGACAGTCTGAAGACACCTGAGGTGGTCGGAGTGCATGTGACTAATGTAAATGAGATCAGCCTGGAGGAGTCGCTCCACAGCATCAGCTGGAGGTTCATGTAAAAGCCACCATCCTCGAGCAAATGCTGGTCCTGTCAGCCACGGGTCAAACATTATCCTCCTGCTTCCTGCTTTAACTTCCACGCAGGCATGTGTGATGTAAGTCAGCTAACACACACACACACACACACACACAAGAGACATGTCATGTCACATTTAATTGCACACCATTATTAACCTTCAATCATCAGCTTTTGTAATAAAACTTTTGCTTCGTTGCGAAACAAATGTTAAATGTCTCGCTGTACAACAGGTTTTTATGACCTTCTGCACAGTCCTGTATGTTCCAAATACATTTCATGTATAATGTGACTGATATGCTGCCAGGGGTTCACTCCCAAACCAGACAAAAGTCAACGCTGGTTTGTCTGTTGACTGCCATTATAGTTCAAAAGTTCTGACTGACATTTGATGCACAGTAAATATGAATTTGCTTTGTTTGTGATGGAGACGTGAGTGAAAGAAGACAGAAGAGTCTGTTTGCTCTTTTTTTATCCTCTCTGAGATATTCTGGTAATCCTAAAAACTGTGTGTCTGGTCTAGACTAGTTTAAATCTCTTTGTGAGTTTTCTTTAGTACGCATGAAACATGTTATTAAAGGTACACCAGCACTGATAGACACAGGCAAGTGTAAACAAGAGCAATAGTTCACAGAGGGTGTGTTGACTGTAGGTTTACCGTGACCTCTCCGGGCTGCAGCTCTTGGGCCTCTCGAGGATCGGCTGTCCAGGGGTCTGGAGGGCTCAACTCAAGCAGCTCCAAACTGCCGTCACTGTCTGACAGCACCACCTCTATACACACAAACACAAACTTAAATTGAGTAAAATATATATTATATATATATATATATATATATATATTACAAATACAATTTCTAATTGTATAAAACTGTACTTTTGGATTTAGGAATATATTCCGATGTATAAGTGTATAATGATGAATTGTTGTGTGAGTTTCTGGTGATTATTTTCTGTGATATTTGGTTCTCACACACACAGACTCTTTCATATTTTTGAGAGATGTTACCGAGTTCATCCTGCATGAAGCTGTCTGGAGGATTCACATACTCCATAGTGGACACATCAAGTTTCCAGTAGTGCTTAGTACAGCGCACGGTTCTGTCTCACACACACACACACACACACACTTGATTAGAAATCTTTGCACTACATAATAATGTTATGTAATATTTTTATATATATATGTGTGTATATATATATATAATATATTTTTTTTAAACACAATAATAATAGTAATACAAACAGACAATGGCTGAAATAATATACGAAAGCTTGTTACATTTTTATTAAAGATATATACGATTATTTTCAGTGTTTGTTTGTTGTGCTTTAGTTCAATCAAACGAACCTGCCGTCTAAATCCTCGATGTCCTTCATGAAGAGTCCTCCCTGATGCTTGCACTGGTTCCTGCACGCTCGAGCTTTATCTTTGTCTTTGTAAATGATGTAACATTTTCCGTCCTCTGGATTTTTCTTAAAATTTATGCCGTCTTTCAGCTCCTGCACAGTGTCTGCCTCCAGGCGCAGGACCGTTCGTGAGACCTGAGATGTCATTCTGTTCTGCTGACAGACAGAGTCATTCAGAACAACATTTCAGTTCACATCAAATGACTCAGTTACATTTTCTGATGTATATTATCCCATATGCAAACTGTACATATTCACAACTGTCACAGTACAGAATATCATTATCATGGAGCATTTTTTAAACTCATTCACAATCTTTTATTTTATTTTAAAATCTTAAAATCTATCAATTTATCTTCAAAAAAAATTTCAGAAAACGAAAGTTTCTAGCCTGTCCTAATATTAATAAGATTGTTACCTTTCCGACACCTGCTTCGTCCGGGTTGAAGGTTTTCAGACTGTAACTATCACAGTACAGAGTGTCATTATCATGTGTAATGACAGAAGGGGGCTGGACCTGCAGCTCCAACCACCAACCATCAGTATTTTCTCTCTGTTGTTACTGATCAAAAAACTATTCTGACCATTACAAATGTGTTCAATATCTGTTTGACTTCAGGCATGTAGACAGGGCTTCCACACTTTAACAACACTTTTAGCATTCAATAATGACTCAATCATTTAACTAGATTGAGTAAACCTAAACTCAGCTATTCAGATAATCACACCCCTCTCAGTATATTCAAATATAAAGGTGAAACTCGGCTGATAATGGAATAATAGGCATGTTAAAATCTCTCAAATGTCAAATGAGTCACTAGCTGTTTTCAAGAAACAACTACAAACTTAACTATTTCCTCTTCACTTCCTTACCAGCACACCGCCACTACCTGCACTTTTTTATTTAAAAAATAAATATATATATATATATGTTTTTGCCTTCTTAAACTGTGCTGGAATACCTGAGATCTGTCTATAGCACTTATTCATTGTTGCTCTTATAGTTGTTGAAGTTGCTTCCTTGTTCTCATTTGTAAGTGGCTTTGGAGAAAAGCGTCAGCTAAATGACTACATGTAAATGTAGGTCAAGAGCAACACTTGCAACAACACCAGTGAAAACATCTTAGATTAATACTGAACAACTTTAATTCACCTCCACGTACCACAAACATCACTAATGTTGCGAGAGGTGTGCAAAACATACTGAACACAACAGTAAACTGTGAGAAACCAGCAATATAACAGAATACATGTGCTGCTCACATGTCATGTTACTATGGTTATCTGCGCTACATGGTTGCTAGTTAAAGATGATCTGTTAGTAGGTCTGCTCAAATTCACGTCTGTATCTAGCAGGAACAGTGAATGTGTATTTAACTAAATAAAGTTACATATACATATGGTATGGTATATTATACATATGGTATATTTAATGTGTATATTTAAATCTTTCCATTGCTCAGGTTTGTCATATGAATATTGGGCGTTAATTCATGAAGAGTAAAAGACGCAGATCTGTTCACACTTGCTGTGTTTCATCATAATGTACTTTATGGATATTGTATAGAAACAGTTCTTTCATATATCATTAAATTATAAACGCGTCATTTTTATTCCAGACAGCCACAGACAGTCTCTTAACTCTGTGAATTTAGACCCGTCGCATGAAACTACTGTGAACTGCATTTTAAACACGCTGAACGAAGAACACACTGGACGACTTCTGCTATTCCGTGTAAGTTCAAAGCTGCGCATTGAACTCACTGAACTGTTTTCACGACACACGTTCAGATTGAACCGAGAGTCGCGTTTCACACGCGTTTCACGCGCGTCGAGGGATTTAATATGGAAATGTGCCTCCATCGTAGTTCATTCTTAGATCTTCTGATCTTCTGAATTCAATGGCATTTTTCCACGCAGCATTTTTGTATGTCAGCTGTGTTACATCAGCGCACATGTTCTTACGCGTGTTCAGTGTCACCTGTTGTTGCTTATGTAAAACGTTTCTCTTACGTCTCATAAACGTTAAAAGCGTTATTTTTAATGTTCCAGGAACGTTCAAAGCATCAATTTTTGGACGTTGTATTAACGTTACGGCTTGGTTATAAAAGGTTATTCAAACATTTTTAAATCCCGTAACGCTACCGTACTGTACCGTACTGTAACGCTCCCGTACTGTAACGCTACCGACCTGAGAAAGTCAGGATAATAAAAACTGAGAGAACGTTTAGAGAACGTGTGAAAATTA
>JAZGTJ010020169.1:0-10533 GCA_036877575.1 Botia almorhae
GTTCGATTCCAGCACTGGGGGGTTGCAACTGAAGTGCCCTTGAGCAAGGCACCTAACCCGAAATTGCTCGACTTGCAGTGTGTGTTCACTCACCAGTGATGGGTTAAATGCAGAGGTCACATTTCAGGTATGGGTTACCATATTCTGACGGATAGGTCACTTTCACTTTCACTTCATATTATCAAATATAGTTGGAACCATCAGTTTTCCATTAATAATTAACTATAAATCATCAAAATAAACTCTGTTCATATCTAAAACAGTTACAAATTGCAGCTTTAACGTGCCAGAAGAGAACTGGCCCTCCTGGTCCAGCTTGGCTTCTCCCAAGGTTTTTTTCCCCATCTATACATCATTGGAGTTTTGTTTTCTTGCCACTGTCGCCCTGTTGGCTTGATTGCTGGGAGACTGCTGACGTCTAACTTAGCCTAGGGTTTTGTAAATTTTAAATGTCTAATATTTTATTGTACATATTTTATGCATGTATGTATGTATGCTGCTTTTGCATGTTGTGTAGTTCATGGTACTATTGCAAATCCCTTATAGCGCTGTCCCATAAGATGTTGTCTATTATATGCCAACACTATGTAAGCTGGAATGCGTATATTTTCCTTTCCAATAAATTTATTGTTATTACTTGCAACTGGATTCTCTGTGTTTTCTGATCCCTGACACACTGCCTTACTCTGGATGGATGCTCTATAAAGCCTGCTTCATTAGCCAAAAATCTGGGTGTGAATTTTAAAAACAATTTATCCCTTAAAAGCCATATTTCTTGTATAAAAGCTTTTTATATAAAAGCTTTATCGTTTTAGTCAGCTCTTTGTTCGTAAACATACTGTAGGCCTACTATACTTAATTAGTCTTATACATCCCACACATATTATTTGCAATAATACCAATAACATGTCTGACATTTGTTCTGTGTTTTATTTTTATTATTTGTTTTTCATGTAAAGCTCCTTTGAAGCAATGTAACATTGTAAAAAGCGCTATATAAATAAAATTGAATTGAAAAAATAACAGCATAAGATACATGTTTGGAACAATAAGGGAGAGAATTAATTAAGAACCATACAATTATGTCTGATCAGTCTCTTGAAAAGAAAATTGATCAGTTTGTGAATAGTTCTGATGGGAAAACTGTAAGGAAATGTTTCTTGGAGTAGACATATTTCTCCCAATTTGTTTGTGGCAGTGTACAGTTATTTCATAATGGATCGTTGAAAACCACAATCCACTGGCAAATGCTGGCTCGATTGAGCCTTCACTCACAGCTCAGCATAAATTCCCCTGGACCTGCTCCAAGGATAAATAACAACCATCAACTCAATACTGAAACTTTAGCCCTTAAATGCAAGTGTCACAAACAACAACACAGAGAATAGCCTAAGAACGCAGAACATGAGCAAAGACACAGTTCTGAAGATTTGTATTTTGGGACAGCACACAGGTAGAGGAAAGAGGGACATGAGTGACCAGAGAGCGGGTGGTGCCAGCAGGATCACCAGGAGGGAAAAAGAGCAGGGCAGGAGAAGCAGCTGGGCGGCAGGGTTGGAAGGTAGACTGGGGAAGCCAGTAGAGGGCAGGAAGATGGTGGGCACAAAGAAACTGAACTGAGGGAACACTGACTGAGGAGAGCAGGAGACAAAAGACAGGATAGGCTGTACAGCTTATGCTGTAAAGGCAACAGGAAACAAGGACAGAGCTGAACAAAAAAAACCACGCAGACTAAACTTGACAAGCCGGCAAAACCAATATGACCTGACACAAGAGAACAGACACAAGGAGGCTTAAAATGGGAAATTAACGAGGGAAAACAGGTGAGGGGAATAAACTAAACAAGGCTAACTAGGTGAGGTAACAAAAGGGCGGTGTAAGATGCGATAGTGACAGCGGAGCACATGGTGAGCTGTCAAGACAAAACCATGTGTTCCAACACAAAGACAACTCACAAACACAACAAAACCTGGGCAGATCAGACCAGGGGCATGACAAGAAGATTTACATTTCTAATTTGTAATTTGCTCAATTTAATAATATGTAGTTATAGAATTGCAAAAATAACAAAAAATATGTAGAAAATAGTTTTCATTTAATATGTAGAAAATATATTTAATTCAATGGTACTGTATACTTTCAATCATATTATATAACGCATATTTTATGATAGTTTTTAGTTCTCTTTCTCTTTTAATTTAAAGGCTTATTTGTGAGCCTCCATTTGCTTTCCTCTTTTTTTAAACTAGATGCAACACAGACAGAAATCACGAGTTCACAAGTGTGCAATAACATTATTATTACTAAATTATTATAAATGCATATTTGGCATGCTGTCCGGGGGAAGGGCTCCAAGCTCGAAATTTGGCCTGAACCCAGAGTACTCCCCCATCCTTGACTGAGGTAAATACCAGCCAAGAGTGAGCGATGGGGTGGCAGAGGGATGTTGCAAAACTGTCATGGGACAGAGGTGAGGGAAGGCTATACATAACGCACCCCTGCACAATGATTGGTTGTATTACATGAAGGAAAAAAAACTCCTTCCAAACTTTGTTAAATTAACAATTAACTTTTTGGACAAATTTTATTTACAAGAGAACACATTCCATGGTTCTCTGCCCTAAAGGAAATATAGGTTTAAAGAAAAGAAATGGCACAGATTAGAGAATGCTAAGGGCAAAATAATGCTTTAAAGAGGAAAGAAAGTTGGTCCAAATTAACCTCATGTCAGTTACATCTTTTAATCAAATGCTCTGGGTTATTTGAGCTATTATTGGCCAAAGAAGATGTAGAACAGTTATAGCTGATATGGATAATGGCTTGTTTCTGCCTATTTATCTCTGCACTATCAGCCAAAACATTTATCAGAACCTCTCACTTATTTTCTGTATTAAGCTTTCTTCTCGGCTCTTTTCACAGGAATTACAGTTTCACCTTTGACAGACCTAGGAACAACAACACAGCAGGTTGCTCACTTCTCCATGAGAAGTGTTTTTTGTAGAAATGACACCTATGATACTGTCTCTCACATCTCGCTTAGAGGAAGCCATTTTTACCCTGGAGTTGTGACTTTGTCACATCCCAATTAACCTATTTAAGCTCATATGCACTGCTGTAAAATTCTACTGTAATTTTTTACTCTTCTAGTATGCAAACAGACTTCTAGTCTGGCAAATAATATTATTATTTTATATTATTTATATTATTATAATAATATTATTATTCACATTATGAGTGAATAATTAGATTACTCACTTCAACAAACTATCTTGATTCAGTAACTGCTACGTTGCACAGATTCTTATTTTGAAGTTTTCTGTTGAGTTCCGTTTTTTACCTGTTTTCACTCACTTCCTGTTTGATAATCACAATCACCTGTAACACGCTGATTGGTAGCATTATTTATGTTCTCCTTTTTGATATTTAGTTTGTTATTGTTTATTGTTGGATTGTTTGAATGTTTTGTGTATGCTTTTGATTTCATGTTGCTGGTATTCCTGTATCTCGTTGAGCTTTGCTACTGTGTGCCTGTTGTTGCTATTACCTTGATTGAAACGTTAGTGTTTGTATGCCTTTTTCCATTATTAAATATCTTTTGTTACTTATTTCTGTGTTCCGCTCTTGAGTTCCAGTTATGCCAACACCACAAACACTATCCATAACGGTAACATTAGCTATGTTCCAACACCTTAAAAGAAAGTAAACAAGTAAAAAAGTAAACAAATAATTTTGCCATAGAACTTTACCTAAATACCTGGACAGGAAAGGAAAAATGTGGGTAGCTCATTCTACATTACTGTAGATGTTGTCATATTCTTTTATAGTTAAGGCTTATTAGTGTTTACAAACAGGTTTTACAAACAGCTTTACTTTTCCCCTACATATTAAGCTGTGATGGGCTTATAAATCTCTAAATAAGTAAATCAGTGGCTTACCAAATACAGTTCTGGCAGGTACTGACTCTTTGTTGATCCAGAAAGAGACCTGTGATAGAATTACAGTCATAAAGCACGGGATATATGTCTGGATCAGGAAGAAACCCATTTTCCTCTGCAGGTGGAAGTAGACTGTCATAACTATGTATTCACCTGCAGGAGAGGGACACACAGTGTAATCAGTGACATACAGGGTGGGTGAAAAGTAACTAGGCATTAAAATTGGCAATAGAATTTGTAGTATCACTGGAGTCATGATAAAAAACAGTGTCTAAATAGACGGTAGTAAATAGGATTTCATATTTCCCACGTTGATAGTACAGGCATCGGTTGCGAGAGGTTCTCAGCAATATCCCAAACAACTTCCTTCAGAAGACTGTGCAGTAATATAACAATATAGTACAATTTGTTTCACTAAATTTGTATAAATATATAGACCTTATTACCAATTTTTAATGCCTAGTTACTTTTCACTCACCCTGTATTCAAACAGGCCTGCTGTTTACACTCTAGAAACTGTACTATAGAATGCTGTAGAAATCCATGAAAGATTTTACATAAAGAAAATGTATATCCACTTTTTTTAATTCAAATACAAATAAGACTGTTTTTCTCTGATTTAGTGTAATAAAATTGAGGTACACAAGAAAACCTTTAAAACCACTGTCGTATTTTCACCAAATAATATCTCCTAAAAACTGTACCTGTATTTGACTTGAGCTTCTCACTAGACACTGTCTGTCCAATAAGATCATACTGCAGCAAACTGGAGCTCTCTTGAGGTACTTCCACTGAAAACAATGGTCCTTTCTTCCATGTATATACAATCTCACTCAAAGGGTAGGCATCTGCCATATATGGGACACAAAACTAAAGTGAGCTAAACTAATAAACTGAACACTGAGGCTTTATAGAACAAAATATCAAACCAAGTGTTATTTCTTGGCAAAATATATCATAAGTCATATCTTATGAAACACTAGACTTTACAATAAATAAATTATTTAGACGTATTCTGTTTCTCAGCCTTAGTGGAGCATCCTCGTGGTTTTATATTTTGCTATCTAAAACAATAAAATTCAGGCATTTTCAGTGTTCAGAAAGTATGCAAATACTTTTTGCATAAACTGCACATAGAGTTTGAACAGACTTACAGCTGCCAAATTTCAAAGGGCAAGTGTGCCCATCCATTGGAAAGTTTATCAATCGCATGGGGCATTCTGCATTGATGGTTAACCTGAAAATCAAATAAAGGACCATCTAGGATTTATTTAAAACTTTGGATGTTTTCTCTCTCTAAATTGATGTTTTGTCTACTTTCTTTACAACAGCTAATGAGTAAATGGTACATTTACCATATTCAATTAAAGTTATTGCATCTTTACATGAAATGCTAAGGAAGAAATTATGACTTTTTCAGTTCTACTGCTGTTTTAATATTTAAGTGTGCAGTCCATCTTTAACTTTAAGAGCAAATAGTTTGGCATGCAGCTTTACCTCATAGTGTACAGGATAGTTCCGTTCTGCATGATGCGAAACAGCTTGTTGGGAGTAGTCATGTTGTGTGAAATAGAGAGTTTGCCATTTCGAAAGAATGTGTCTGGTGTCCAGATCTTGCTGACCATTAGGTTGTTGAGATGAAGGATCTCAATGGGGCCCTCAAATTTGAGCCTGTCATCTATCCATGTTTGCCGAAAAAACACATCCATTGTGTATTCCTAAGAAATTGTTTTAAAACAGTAGAATAGCTGCAGGACCCTGAATGTATTTTTTGTACTGTATTTTTTGCAGTCTGAATCATGCTCCGATAAATACAGTAGCAGCAACCCACAACTCTTTTTTGATTGCAAACACATCAGAAATGTGATTCAGACTGGTATGAATTCACCAAGGAATGGTATTTTCTGGGTGAATCTTTTTACTGCAGTAATTTTACCTACAACTACTGTCGTTCAGATTGTCACAGTACATCACATTGCAAGTGCGGTGTCTTAGGACACTGTGGTAAAATGGTGTGTTGTAACAGAGGAAAGAAAACTCTGCTGGGACCCTCACTGTCAGAGATTGTCAATCAGATTAAAATCTCTAAGCCGCTATAATGACATGCTGCCCAAATGTCAGAATAATAGAGCCCAAACAGACACAACTAGAGGCAGTGGGCATCGAAAACATGCAGTTATGGTGGAATTATCTTTATAAGCATGCAAATACAAATATTGTTTTTACTCACATACCATTTCAACATCAGACACAGGACCAAAGCTGGTGACAAAGATGTCCGTTTTAACCTCTGTGACAGGACCTATAGTATTTTATAAATATTAATAAATTTATTTAATATAAATAAAACAATTTAAATAAAAGGCCTTTATTAAGTATTTTGAACAAACTGGTTAAAGAGTAAAATTAATGTATTTTTACAATGATAAAGACATTTGACATGTAGTTTAAATTTGTTGTTTTGCCAGACAAAAGATGCAACATTCAAGTTGAAGTCCACAACGCATAGTCAGTTCACTGCGCATAATTAGCGTATAATTACCAGTGTTTATTTTCCTCTGAAAATTGCATTTAACTACTGAAAGTAACTTTTTAACATGTTAAGCGATTCCAACAGTAGCTATTTACATTACCTCCAAATCCAGGTCGGAGTCTGTTGTCATAACCATCTAATAATCTATCCAAAATGCGGGTAATGTTATCCATATAGATTCTCGTCCCAGTCGGCAGATTTGCCAACACCTGTCCAAGACTGTAAACAAACGCACAACTTCATTACCACTTTCGAACATGAGTAAACAAACAAATATATAAAACACAAGCAAAGCAGATAAATAAACACATCCCTACTTACCAAGACAAGACAAAACATGTGCGTATCGAAGCCATGCTTTACACGCACTCTCTGTCCAAGTGTCCTTTTGTCAACTAGTGTTAGTTGCACATCCCATAACTCGTGTGTGATAGGAGCTGTGTATTCCTGGGCTTGTGCATGTAAATCGTAAAGCTTTTATGCGTAAAGTCTGCTAGAGTTTTTCAGTGTGGTTGCGGTTGAGCAGAAGATTTAGTAAACGCTCAAATGTTCTGCTCTGAGAGGTTGCCAAGGATATGGTTAATTCTTCGTTTGGTCAGTTTTCCTTCACTGTTTTATCAGGTTGAACTGCAGGTGTAACACTTTTAAAGAGCATTATATATAGTATATAGTTATATAGTTATATATAGTTTCATTATATATATTTTCATTATTAGGAGATCAAAGCGCGATCCCTATTATTATTATTATTTTAATTATTATTAGTTTTGCTTGGGATGCAAAGCATCACTATTACTCTCTTGCATACTTATTTTTCTGGGCAAAACTTCGGTACGTGGATGAAGGGGGTCCCATGCATGAGGGGTCAAAGGTGTGCTATTATTTTTATAGGCTGTACAATGTAGATGTACAATGTTTACCCGAAAAGTGGGTGAAAAATTCCATAGAATTAAATTTGGGCAGCTCTTTGTTTTGCCATAGCTCGGTATCACAATGTTGTAGTTGGGGGCAACTAGTCCTAGCAACCAGTTACAGTACCCTAGTAACCACCCCTTTAACTTCCATGGAAAAAGGTGAGAGGCATCAGAAAATCAAGTGTATGGCATTTTTTGACTCAGACTGGCAAGTACCATGGAAACTGTCCAAACCATGCCCTAACAGCCAATTAGGACACCCTAGCAACCAACATGAATTAGCCATATTTCAGCACCAGGACATCATAGAGACATGGGAGTTGTCCCTTTTGATTCAGACACACATCCGCCTATTAGTTTTATCCTGGCTACAATCTATCAACCATTTTAAGCGCCCTAGCACCCTCATAACATCACAAATAAGCCATATTTTAGTATCTCTATCATGCTAAATTATGCTAGCCAATTATGCTATCTTGATTAAATATTCTATGATCATATTAAAATATACTAATTATCATGTCAGATCATGCTAGCATCATGTTATATCATGCTAACATCATGTTAACATTGTTAAAACATGCTAGCATTATGTTAAATCATGTTAGCATGATGCAAAGGCATGCTAGCATCATGTTAAATCACATAAGCATGCTAATTCATATTGGCATAATGCTACACCATAGCTCCGCATCAGAATGCTGTAGAGACTTGGGGGCAAACTCATATCGCTCGGCTTAGCAAAAAGCAACAAATGGTAACATTAAAATTTCATAGCCACACCCTAGCAACCAGTTAAAGTACCCTAGCAACCACCCCATAGCTTTCTATTGAAAAATCCATTGAGCAGATTTTATTTCATAGCTCTGCATCAGAATGTCATAGAGACTTGGGGTGGTCTCATATCGCTCAGCAATATTTCTCAGCAAGCAGCAACAAATGTCATTTTAACTTCATAGCCATAGTGAATGATGCCATCATATACATGCTGCAGAGGATCTACTTACACCTGGAAATTACTGGCAGCACTGTGAGAGTCATGTTCTTTGACTTTTCCAGTGCGTTTTCACACCATTAAAGTTTATCAGGCTGAGAACCTGTCAGTTACAGCTGGTGGTTAGCAACATAGATACTCCTCAATAGATACCCCCTGATGCCGATGGCCTTGGTACGGGACGTCGCAAGTGGTGAGAGAGAAAGCAGATGCGCGGCAAAATGGCGGGGTCCATTCTAGGCTAAAAACAAACGCAAGCCGGCCGGCTCTCCCATCAATCCTGCTCTCCAATATCTGCTTCCTGGACAATAAATTGGATTACATCCGACTCTACCGACTGCTACGTCTTTGTTTTCACAAAAACATGGTTCAGCGACAGAGTTCCGGACACAACCATTCAGCTAGACGGGCTAACTTTGTTCCATGCCGACAGAAACACAGCTCTGTGCGGTAAGGCTCACAGCAGTGGCTTGTGTGTTTACATCAAATCACCAAATCTAAAAGTCAAATGCAAATCTAAAGTCAGTGCTTCCTAAATTCCATCAGCATGTGGATTTTGCAACAAGAGGGAAGAACATGCTGGACCTTGTTTACACAAACATCCCCGGTGCATAGCGTGCGGAGCCCTGCCCCCACTTCGGCTACTCAGACCACATCTCTGTACAGACTAGCTATACAGACCGCTAGTCAGATGCTCTAAACCGGTTCTGAAACAGGTGAAAACCTGGCCAGCAAGAGCAACTACAGATTGCAGTAATCGTGATAGACTCTAATAAGAGATGAGCTCTCTCAGGCATTCAGCAAAATTTTGAAGTTTATATGATGCTTGATAGGCAACAAGTGCAGTGTTGACAGATAATGCCCAAGCCCACTGCAGACAGGGAGCTCCCACCCACCATGACAAAAGAACCTGTGTGGATTACACTGCTGATGACCGGTTTGGAGCCAAAGCTCCAATACAAATCTGACCAGGTGCGTAAGCCGGGACAATTAGAACAAAGGAAGTTTTGGAGGAGTTTGACACTAAGGGCTGGCTGATCAATTGGGATACAGAGACACTACTCCTGATACTGTCCACCCCTGAATCATCTATGCATCCATCACCACTGGATCTGCCCCCCTCTGAATCATCTGTGCCTTCAATGCCACTGGTCCTGCACAGCCTCCCTCTCCCTCCTCTGCTTTATCTTAAGCCCCTTGCCTTCTCCCCAAGTTGCCTTGCAGTGTGGATAAGCCTCAAGTCTTATAGTCACCAGCTTCACCCTTGTGTGTCTTTTACCTTACTTTCTTCATCCTCAAGACCCAAAATTTTACAATCAGTGGGTGTTTCACGGTTGTATCAGTAGGCAAGGCCAAAAAATGTAAATACAGACCTATATAGTGCCTATTAACAACTGCATGCATCAGTAATGATGCCCAGTGTTTTTGACCGAACATAAAACAGACATCTCAAACAAGGTTCACAGATCTGCAGAATCTGCCTCTGCACACCTGAACCATTTAATCAAAGTCTTTAGGACTGCTAGAAACATACAGGCAGGTGTGTTGGAGTAGGCTGAAGTTAAACTCTGTAGGTCTGTGGACCTCCAGGAACATTGATTGGGCCCCCTGCTAGTTTATACCTGTTGTTGTCCTGATATACTGCATTACCTTTACCTATGGAAGCCCATATCTTTGTAAGTCATACTAAGTGAATCTGCAAACCTCATTCAGTGAATCTGCAAACCCACATGTTTGCTGGCTAAATGTGCAAACATAAAAACTTGTACAGCCTTTATACAATATCACAGTATGTCAGAAAAATGGCTACACTTATATTTAGATTTGACTTTTTGATTCTTCAAGACAAAATGAGATTTAACATTTTTGAAGGAATTGTGCAGTTCTTGAACAAGCAAAATTCAGTGCCATAATACTGGGGGATCTGAGTGTTGCTTGGCTAGATTAATCTGTAATTCTTGATAAGTGAATTGCAAAAATTGTAAAAATTGTGAAGTGTAAATATTGAATATGAATTGTAAAAAGCGTTATATAAATAAAATTGAATTGAATTGATAGGACGTGACGTGAGGCCAAGTATGGTGACCCATACTCGGAAATTGTGCTCTGCATTTAACCCATCCAAGTGCGCACACACACAGTAGTGAACACACACAC
>JAZGTJ010020170.1:0-10533 GCA_036877575.1 Botia almorhae
AACATGCTTTAATTGCTGATAAGACGGAAACTGTATTGAAATTAGATGTTGTACTTACCAGGCAGACGGATTAGTTTCTGTGAGGTCATGCTGTCGATATGAGTCTTCACACGAGGAGCCTGACCAATTTGCTTTAGCGCCTGCCAAGCCAACACACAGTTCAAACTTTTAATAACCAGATTAACTGGTTTAACTAATGAGGAGTTTCTCCTAATCAGCATTACTGCCTAATGGCATTATTTACAGCTTTGGCATGAGACATTGTGATTAACAATTTTCTTTCCAGTATTTACACATATCTAACTGAAGACAGTTTAGGCAGAATATGTCAAGCCAGCTAACAGGGAACATTCTCAAAATGATGGCTAACATTCTCAAAGTTTGCAGTAAACTTGCGGTAATGCAAGTTTTAAGTACATCTGAGTGCATTATTTCTAACGTGTTAGTGAAACGTTTTGAAAATGCTAAAGAATTAAAAAATGTTTGAATAACATTCTTATAACTATGCCGTAACATGAACAACATCTAAAACACTGGATGCTTTGAACATTCCTACAACATTTAAAATAACAGAAACATTAGGGAAGCGTTCCGACAACCCAAAATTGTTCACAAATGCTCACCTGAACAAAAAGCTTAGTGCACTTGATATCAGTGATGAGCGGAACGGAGTAGTCGATGGCCATTCGCCGCGTACGGTAACCTTTGGTCACGAAAGACGACAAGCGTCTTCCACCAGAGTTCCTCATGGACAGATTGATGACCAGGTCAAAATGGTTCTCCTCCAGATAGTCCATGATGTTTCTCTGCTTGTCTTTGTTGGGACAGTCATTCTCCTCCTCAAAAGGCCAGTCCACAGCCATCACCTGCTCGGATAGATCAACAGCCTTCAGTCTGAAAGCCTGCATGAGGTCTAGCTAGACAGGTCATGGAGGTCATGAGTTATGCCTTGTAATTCAACTGTACCTTGACTCCATGTTCAGTGTAAAAGTCTGCAGTGCCTAGACTGGCGTACAAGTTATAACCTAAAGTCTCCAGAGTCTTGACTGTGGGCAGCAACTCGCTCTTATTCTAAAAAGAAACAAGACATTTCAATACACACTTTAACAGACCAGCAACAGCACAGTGAATCCAGTTACATAGAAAGCACTGTAGGCTCAGCTCTCTATACCTTGTAACTGCCAATGGAGAGAAGAATATTCTCTTTAGGGATTTTGAAGCCAGTACTGAGCATGGCTTTGAGATAGGCCTCATATCTGTTCTCCCCGAAGCAGGCCACCTCTCCAGTGCTGGTCATCTCCACGCCTAGAACCACATCTGCTCCAGCCAATCGTGAGAAGGAAAACTGAGGAACCTGAGGGCACAGATGAAGCTCATGTAGCTCTTGAGTGGGATGGCTATATCAATTAAACAAAAGCAAGAAACCTTAAGAGGTAACTGACCTTCACTCCCACAATTCCATTTCCCCTCATCAGTCCAACATCCTCGACTTCCTCTCCCATGATGACTCGTGTCGCCAGGGCAACGAGATCAACACCGAGTGTTTTAGACACAAAGGGGAAGGAGCGAGAGACTCGGACGTTGCATTCGATCACCTTAAGCTGGTCATCCTAATGACAAAAAAGCAGAATTTACTCAATAACAGCTAGTGCTGTCAATCATTTGTAAAAATACTGCATTTTTTGCAGTAATCGCACCGGCGATGAATCACAAAATTTGCGTAAACTTGGAAAACTCACTTTGGCAATGAGCTGCAGGTTAAAGGGCCCGGTAACCTGAAGCTCCTGTCCGATAGCATGAACAATTATCTTGATGCGCTCCATGGTTTTCTGGTTGATGTCTTGAGGAGGAGTCACCAGTGTGGCGTCTCCAGAATGCACCCCGGCGTTCTCCACATGCTCGCATACTGCTATGGCGATGACGACTCCGTCACAAGCCACAGCATCCACATCGATTTCCTGTCCATCAAAAACCATTACAAATCAAAAACATGCAGATTTAAACATGCAGACTTAAACATGCAGTACTAATAAACAGGGTTTTTTTTCAGTAGCCAAAATATTGTATATATGTGAAAATCACACACACTCACACACACACACACACACACACACACAAACCAAAAAAAACAATGCCAAACATTCAGTTTAAGCTCTATAATCCAGGAGTAAACACCACATGAACTGGTTCGAACCAGAAAGGTTATATTTTGTGCCAAATTCAGTTACACTCTATTGTCAGTGCAACAACATGACCACTCCCGTACAACCGCATTTCCCAACCGTTAACTGGAACGACCTGGGGGAGTGTTGGATTTAACAAACACTTGCTTCGACTAACCTTGGCCTCTTGAATAAATTTGGAGATGACAACAGGATGTTCTTTAGACAAAGCCACAGCATTGGTCAGGTACTTCTCAAGGTCACTGTCTGAGAAGGCGACATTCATAGCGGCTCCGCTGAGAACGTACGACGGTCTCACCAAGCAGGGATACCCAACCGTGGCACAGAAACCCATAGCAGACTACAAGAGACCAATACGAAGAGGGTCATTTTAGGCTACAAGGTCATGTGATCCCAATGTGGCAGCCATAACAAGGCTGCTGCTATGATTTTAATATGACTTCAGTGTGTTTGAGTGCACATCATTTAAAATAGAAGTTATGCTGAATATAAATTGGTGCCACTTTAAGGTGGTTTAGCTTTATTGCCCACCTCAGTATCAGACAGTTCCTTCCATCGTGGCTGACTGATTCCAATGGTGTCCAGCATCCTGGAGAATTTAAAGCGGTTTTCTGCCGAATCGATGAACTCGGGTGACGTTCCCAAGATCCTGCACTGCTGCCGATGCAGAGACATGGCAATGTTGTTGGGCAGCTGTCCACCCATAGACAGAATTATTCCCTCTGGGTTCTCCATCTCATAGATGTCCATCACCACCTGCAATTAAATGGCAGACCATTTAATTAGGGAATTGAAATGGTTTTGTTTATTAAGAAAATACCAGTGCTTTTAAGTTAAATTTGACTTGCCTCAAAGGAAACCTCATCAAAGTAGAGTCTGTCACACATATCATAATCTGTGCTGACGGTTTCTGGGTTATAGTTCACCATAATTGTCTTGTATCCCATCTAAGGAAGAAATAGTTTGCAAGGAATTATTAAATAATATTGCATGCGCCGACGTTATTTTGGTCGTTACTTTGTTTCCTACTCATTGTCACCTAAAAGCAGATGGCTCACCTTCCTCAGCTCCATAATACATCCAACAGCGCACCAATCGAACTCCACACTGCTTCCGATGCGGTAAACCCCAGAGCCAATCACCATAACATGGGGCTGCCCGAATACCACGTCACTTTCTGTGCCATGATAGGTCAGATACAGATAGTTGGTGTGGGCGGGCCACTCGGCAGCCACAGTGTCGATCTGTTTGACCACAGGAAGGATTTTCCAGTCACACCTCATCTTCCTCACGGCCAGCTCAGTGCTGCGGAGCGAGTAACAGTTATCTACTCATGAATTTAGTTGGTTGCCTCTGGTGGTAGACACTATAACTAAACCGTTCTCCAATCAGCAGCAAGTTCATATACATATCTGTGGGTGACACTGGAAAAGAGAAAACACGGATTTGTTTGGGTACCTTTGGACAGCTTGAGCAATCTGTTTGTCAGAGAAGCCCAGCTGCTTGGCCTTCCTCATCACCTCAGGTGGCATGGCACTCTCATCCTGGTTGTATGTCATAAGAAGCTTCTCATGGTCGGTGATGTCCTTCATCTTGTGCAGAAACCAATGGTCTATTTTGGTAAGCTCATAGAGTCGCTCAATGGTATAGCCAGCATGCAGCGCAGCAGCCAGAACGAAGATGCGCTTGTCTGTGGGCGTCTGAAGCTCCTGAGAAACCAACCAAAAATTTCAGTTGTCCGTTTATAAACACACGTTGCTTGTTTTTGTATTGTACTAGACCGAGCAAGAGGGAAGATGTCGGATTTCAGTACAAACCTCTTCAGACACAGGTTTGAGGGTGTGGTCAAACCCTACGCAGTTCTCATCCACCATTCTCAAAGCCTTCTGGAAGGCTTCTTCAAAGCTGCGACCAATGGCCATAACTTCTCCTGGGTTACAAAGGGAACTGAATGAGATCAAATAACGATATACTAGAACACGTTGATCATAGCTAAAGATCACGTGCAGCACTCAAATGTAGCTGGTGATATTTGAGAATGACATGTATAGGCTTCTTACCAACACTCTTCATAGAACTGCCAATTTTGGTGCTAACTCTGAGGAACTTGCTCAGATCCCAGCGGGGAACCTTCACCACACAGTAATCCAGACTGGGCTCAAAGTTGGCCGTTGTAGAATTGGTCACGGAATTCCTGGAAAACAGTAACCCTTATGGAACTCTGAAGAGGAGAGGGTATTCAATTTAATACACAATTCCAGTGACGGATCTTACTTGAGCACAGGCAGAGGGATTCCCAAGCCGAGCTTAGCTGCCACGTAGGCCAACGGGTAACCTGTGGCTTTACTGGCCAATGCAGAACTTCGTGAAAGACGAGCGTTGACTTCAATAATGTAGTACTGTCAGCAGGACACAGAACATGGGATTACGGGTTGGCCATCATCTCCGGAACATCATTATTCCATTAGTTAAATGATTTAACTGGTTTACCTGCTCAGATTCTGGATTCAGGGCATACTGAATGTTGCATTCTCCCACAATGCCCAAGTGACGAATGACTTTGATCGCCGTATTTCTCAGCATATTGTATTCGTAGTCGTTCAGCGTTTGACTCGGGGCCACCACTATAGATTCCCCAGTGTGGATTCCTAGAGGGTCTATATTCTCCATATTACAAACCTAGATATATTATAAAACTCATTATGTCAACATCATAAATACATTTGTTTCTACAGTATAGTGTAATGTGCTACTAGCTAAGCTAACAGTGTTGAGGGCATGGGCTGGAATCCCAGGAAAAATGTGTACTTTTGAATTGTAAACACACTGCATCTGTCGAATGGAACGATGTGATTGAAAATGAATATTTTGGGGATTTCGTACCGTCACACAGTTGTCATAGGCATCCCGCACCACTTCATACTCGATTTCCTTCCAGCCTTTGAGCGATTTATCTACAAGGACTTGGGATGTGTGAGCAAAAGCTTGGGTGACCAATGTAATCATCTCTTCTCTATTGTTGGCGAACCCTGAACCCAGCCCACCCAACGCAAACGCAGAACGGACCAAAACGGGATAGCCAAGTCTTTCAGCAGCAGCCACTGCCTGAAAGTGCAAAATCACACACAAAATTGGACCAACCAAACATTACAAGTCACGTTTACCTTCCAAAGTTCTATACAATGATAGATAAAGTCTTGTTTTCAGTGTAATTATAGGCTGCGACAATCTTTTGAAATTCAATGCATCGTGGTGATAATCTCACCTGCTCTACAGACATGGCTGCCTCACTGGGGGCAACATGTTCATTGATTTCCTCCATCTTCTCCACAAAGATCTTCCGGTCTTCAGTCATCTCTATGGAGGCTACTGGGGTTCCAAGCACACGCACTTTGTACTTCTCCAGCACTCCCTGTTTAGTGAGCTCCACACCACAGTTTAGGGCCGTCTGCCCTCCAAATGTGAGCAACACTCCATCTGGACGCTCGTTTTTTATCACCTTTGAAAAAAAAAACAACAACATAGAAACTAAAACCAACAGGGATAAACTTCACCCTTCCAAAGCTGTCAATAGAACATCTAAAAACGCTCGTGCAGAAATGAGGGATCTTCACTTACTTGTGTGACATACTCTGGTGTTATTGGAAGGAAGTAGACTTTGTCTGCCAGACCCTTTGAGGTTTGCACTGTGGCAATGTTTGGGTTAATAAGAACAGTTTGGATGTTCTCTTCTTTTAAGGCTTTTATGGCCTGGAATAAACACCAAAGAGAAGCGGGTTAATTTTGGTTAAGTGATTCAATTTAGGATCTACCAAACCTACCAAAAGCAGCAGCATCACTCACCTGAGAACCAGAATAGTCGAACTCTCCAGCCTGTCCGATGGAAAGCCCTCCTGAACCTAGAATCAGAACCTTACGAGGCTGGACAAACTCTTCGGGCCGAGGAGAACCAGGAACAGTCAGATGCTCGCTCAGTCTTTGCTTAACTGTAAAAACAAGATTCATTATTGATGTATAAATATAAAGAACATCAACATTTGCAGTACGTAAATTAAGCATTCTAGAAAAATGACTGTGTCACAGACAGATGTCTAACAAGGATGAGTGATGACAATCTCACCTGATTTTTCATCTTTGCCCTCTTTAACATCTTTGACAGTATCCAGAAAGACATCAAAGAGACTAACTAGGTCTGTGGGTCCAGCCATGTGTTCAGGATGGAACTGCACACTGGAAAGAAGCAGAACATAAATAGAAACTTACAGGTAGGGAAGGAAATTTCAGAGTTGCTAGCAATGACACGCTAGCTTTGAAAGCATAGGATCACACCCTTTCTTCAGAGCTCTCTAAAGCCATGCCTTCTCCGAAACACATGAACCACACATATTTTGACAGCAATGTATGCTATCCTATTGTTGCATTCAGACCAAATGCAATGATTGGACGACAGTTTTATTCCACAAATGCACACATTTAAATTTAAATGGCCAACCTGAAGAGCGGTTTGTGGTTATGAACGATGCCCTCGTTGGTTTGGTCATTGGCGTTGGTGAAGAGCACGTCCCAGTCCTCCGGGAGAGTTTGTGGATCCACAGCAAACCCGTGATTCTGAGAGGTGATGAAACACCGGTTTGTTCCTTTATGAATGCAGGGCTGGTTATGACCACGATTACCATACCTGAAACACAGGAACACAGAATTTTAAAAAGTCTGCTTCACAACGATAAGATGCAGACACTTTACAGACATAACAAACCGAAGAATCTGGATCAAGGCCCGCTGACTTCACATTTCTAAAGAAAGGGCTGTAGGCTGGAATCTGATCTGGCCTTGAGCACAAGCAAACAAAGCAGCTATCTCAGAACTCTTACGAAAACACAGAACCAAAGGAACGCAATGCTAGACTGCTTAACTCGGCATTCAGCTGGATTTCTCACCATACTGCTTGAAGACTGAAAAGGCCAAAAAAACAGAACCCGATAATCCAGTAACAATTATCCGATTAACTACTTTAAATTGCAAAAAAAGAATTCTCTCAATATCTTTTATCTTTGCTTTGTAGTAAAGATAAAAGCCCTTAAACAAGATAAGACAAGCATTTATCTGATCAAATCTGCAGATAATCGTATCTATATTACATTACGGTGTAGTGTCAAAAAAAGCACCTATAAAGAAAACTTTTTAGCACGTCTTTCCCTTTAACAGCACATGTGATTAAATATCCACCAATAGGAAAACAGGTTCAGAAATCATGCCTAAACGGAACAGGAATGGATGGCTTACTTCATTTTGTATGTCTTCGCGCCAATGACCAGAGACAGCAGCTGGTGGCCCAGACAAATTCCAAAGACAGGCTTGGGCTTTTCCACACACGCCACCTTCCGTATATTCTCAACCGTTTCCTTGCAGAATTCGGGATTTCCAGGGCCATTACTGATAAACAGTCCGTCAAAGTCTAGATATAACAGCACAGCGATTCTTTCATTAGTATTTACAGCCTGTACTGTGTTTTAGTCACGTAAGCATAATCAGTTATTATTAGCCTACATTAAAATAAATTTCTTTTAGAAAAGTGGGGGACAGTGTGTGGCTCACCACTGCTGTCCAGAGGATGATTCCAGGGTACCACGGTAACACGAGCGCCTCTCTGGCACAGGCATCGAATCTGGTTGTATTTGATGCCGCAGTCAATAGCAGTGATTCTCAATGACCCCTCTGGATTAAAAACTCGCGGCTCCTGTTCAAGCAAGTGTAAATGGAAACAGGACACATTTAAAGTGCATTAAGCGATGTGAAACTGTTCTGCGTATGCGTGTTTACACACAAGCCTGGCTGTGTAAACAGGACATAAACAGGACATAAAATGTGGACCAGAAATCACTGCACATACTGTATCATACTGCACATTTGTCAAAATAAAACTAGACACCTACTTTCATGGAAACTTCTTTCACAAGATTTCTTGTGTCCGGATTATCAAACGGAATATCAGCAGTCGAAGTTCCTTCCACCACAAGTTTTCCCAGCATGGTCCCCTTTTCTCGGATTTTTTTGGTCAAGCCACGAGTGTCGACCCCTTATTTCACACGAGGAATGCAGCATTAATTCAGATTATTATCAATGTTAACAGCAACAATAAGCTTGTTTTATTTTGTACTCCTCCAACATTCGGCGTATATCTCGCACTGGCTGACCTTCCAGTCCCGGGATGCCCTGTTCTCTGAGCCACTGATGCAGAGATTTAGCAGAGCTCCAGTGGCTGGGATTCTCTGAAACCTCCCCAACAATGAGAGCAGCAGCGTGGATTCTGGAAGACTCAAACCACTGGAGGGCCACAGACAAAAAAACGCATTTACAAAAGTTTCTGACTGAAGTAAACGGGTTTAAAGCATTATGAAATATATCTTACACGTGTGTAATATATATTATCTAATATATATTATGCAATACAGGGCAAACCTAATACCTTGCTGAGTCCAAACTCCCCATCTTCATCTTCCGGAACGCCGTAATTCCCGATCAGTGGGTATGTTAGAGTCAGTATTTGAGACCTGTATGAAGGATCAGTAAGAGCCTCCGGATAACCCACCATTCCTGTCTGGAAAACTGAGCACACACACCCAGTTTATGACATTGTATGACTGGTGTCAGTATGACATTAATAATCATTTGTTTAAATAATGAGTGTGTTTATAAACCCATTATTATTCGATAGAAAACATCTATACACACTACTGATTTTTAATTGTCATCTTAATGGTAGTGATGCAAAATTATATTACTACTCTATAGATCACTTATTGTTTTTAGTGTACATCTGTCTCGTCTGGTCTGTATCCAGTTTGTGTGTGTATTCGTTTAGCATATTTACTCCTCTGGCTAATAATTCTGAAATGCAGAGTTCATCTACATTTCACTCATTCCTCATTGCCAACTTGTACTTCATAATTTGCACCTACGACTGGGTGAGGGTTGTATTTTGTTGCCATTTTACTTGACAATGTTTATTATTAACAAATCTAAATGTTAAATAACTATAAAAACACATTAGTAATGGAACTATATACAGGCCAAAAACAAACAAGTTTGTCATCTTTCGTCACCTTTCACCTAGATTACAGCCCATAAGGTGTCACTTGCCTGCAGCCTGCCCGTTTATATTACAAACATCTCATGTTTAATAATTTTACTACCGATAACTTCTTATGCAGGCACAATTAATATTTATCTACAAACTGCATGTATTTTACATTTTTCTTGAAACGTAAGACTTTATATAAACATATTTAGAGGGGATGAGAATGCAACATCACGTACATTCTTCTGTCTGCTAACTAGTCGCCATAAGCTTAATAATTTACCATACCGAACCACTAAACGCTCTCTAGTTGTCCACGTGGGTTAGGTTAAGTTGTTGCGTCACTGCTTGGCAGTCACAATCTAGTACGAACTGATCCCATATTTAAAGAAAATGCAATCAACCTTTGACCTACATCAAGAGGCTTAAACGTGTGTTAACAAGTATTTGTCAACATGTGTTAACATGTTGTGTTTAACGGTGAAGGACATGGCTGGCGTTTTACGCACGGGGCACGACATACATCCCCTATACAGTGGGAGTTTAAATCTGTTAGCGCGAATTCACGCGCGTCCTTACGCACTCGCACACGTGTGCGTGACTTCCTGCCGCTACAGCAACGCGTTTATATCCGCGAGTAGCAGGATATAATAAGGACATGTGACGCATATGATGCAGCGGCAAAAACTATAAACCATGGGAGCGACGTGATCCCAAAACGCGTTCAGTTTTAGGGACGCTAGACCAGCGACGTGATTTGACTTACCCACTTCACCAGATACAGAAGCTACGGCCCCGAACAGCCGGCCTGTAAACACCGTCCCATCCTCCAGCACTAAAGATGCCATTTTAACCGACATGTCTGCGTGCGTGATGCAGTGAAAGCAAAACAAGTCACCACGGATCTCGGTCTCTATAGAATAACGCGTGTGACGCGAGCGGGACGGGGTCGTGGAGCTGTGCGTCTTCTCGCCTGCGTACCCACGTGAGAACCACGTTGCTCTGCGAGATGATCAAAGAGAGATCGCTGATTAAAGTTTAATGAACACGATGGCAGTGTACGTCAAAGACCGGACTGTTCTGATGTAGACGACGTTTATTGACCAGTAGCGATGTTTCAGGTGGGATAAAGCCGAGCGAGAGTCGATCAGTACAGGTTAGTCCACGCTGTGCTCCAGCCACAGCAGCGTGGAGCCGAGCGGGCGAACTTCGGTTGCTTTTATACGAGCGTGAAAAACAACGCGCGTCAGCACGTCAAAAAGGAGGGGGTAG
>JAZGTJ010020171.1:0-10533 GCA_036877575.1 Botia almorhae
CATCACAGACTGTGGGCGGTAATGAGCAGCTTTATAAAGGTGTTCGTGTGTTCTAGCTTTAATAAGACTCGGACGATACAGACACCTGCACTCTCTCACCAAATCCTTTGTGGTAAGTGATGCAGCAATGGTTGTCATGGTTACGACCAGCCTATCTTTAGCCAGATAACGTTTAAAAACGACGACTTCCAACACGCTGCATGACTGCATGCACAGCAGCAACTTCTGCAGAAGAATAATAATAAATATTTGCAATTTTGACACTTTTGAAATTGACCGCTTGCAACAATTTTCTAATGAATAAACATGCAATGTTAATTGTAAAATATGAACATTTATTCAAATGACAACTGAAAAATAATGAATAAGAAGCAATAGGAGAAAAAGTGGCTTTATGGGTGAGTGCCACACATGTAGTTTGTTTACAAAATTAAGATTATAATTTGTTTCAAAAAGACACATGCAGAAAGCCAATTGATCTAAAACCTTTATTTATTCTTATTTTTTAACCTTTACTCGCCTTCTATTGTTATATTGTTTTGGTCTGCTGTTCGTGTTTAATTGTGTTTTTGACACCAACAAGAGCAGCACTCCTAATTTCATTGTATGCAGAGCTGTAGAATGACAACAAAGGTTTTTAGTTCTATTCTATTGTGTTGACTATATAGTGGTTGACTATATGTAGTATACTACATGACTATATAGTGTTTACACACAATCACACAGAACAATATCAGAGGCATCTTGTTTGTGTACATAATACAACATGACAACAGTACAGAAATCAAGGTTTAGAGGAGAAATGACATACATGTGTGTTGCTGTGTGATTTCCAGCTAGTGTTAATAATTGATCTCTGGGTTTGTTTTAGAAGGTAATTCAGCTGTGCTGCATCACAAAGATTCTCATTTAACTTTTTTCTTTTTAATCAAAGTGCTGGATAATAATTGAAAGGGTTGTGAATATATAAATACTTAATATCCTTCTTCCCGAATCTGTAGTGCAAACGGAGGCATTAGCACCCAAAAAACTGCGGTATTAATTTTTCAGTTAGTTAAATAATTAAGATGAGGCTGTTTGGGGCAGTGCAACTCTGACAAACTCATTTAAAATGAACTACAGGCTCTTGAAATGAAAACATCAGATATTTATCTCTGCTTTACTCCTCAGTAACACACAAGGCCCCTCTCATCTACAGAGCTGGTTTCCTCACAAGACGTTGTGTTGCGATATCCGATTCATCTTGTTATTTTTATATTCATGTATTTGCCACTGACCAGAAACTAGTTAACCAACACAAACTTCCAACTGAATTTTGGTTATTTACTTTTACAAACTGTTAACTTCAGTCATGTATTATTAAAGGAACAGTGTGGCACTTTTAATATAGAGGAGAACAAGATTTCTGCACCACCAAACAGAACTGCAAAATGATGACTGCTTCCTCAAGACACTAAGACAGGCCTTCAGCCCAAACTCACTCGTCATTGGTTTAGCTGTTGTGTTGGCTAGCTGAGCTACTCAGTGTTTTGATTGCAGTACCCTTTCAAGGGAATCAAATCAACAAACACAGGCTTATGTAGTTTGCTCTGTATATTAATCTGGAATAGAAGGAAGTATTTTAAAGCAAAACAGTCTCCTTATGTTACCCTGATTCACAACCGTAAGTTTATAATAATGATTTATAATAATGATTTATAATGGAACATGTCAGGTTGGCTTCTTTTTACTGCAACATACGTAATGAAAAGTATGTAAAGTGACCTGTATTTTTATGTTTTAAACAGAGATGGCGGTAGAGAGGCAAAAGTTAACGTTACAAAAATTACACAGTCTAAACATGGACATTATTAACACAGAGATGCCAGTGTATTACTGAACACAGATCTACTAGTGTCATGGTTAAAACAAAAACATATATAACCAATTTAACAATGGTAACCACAAATGAACCAAATTAGCCATGTGGCTGTGGTCAGTAACGGGCCTGCTGTTCAGTATGAGACTAAAAACGGGACGTGAGACCTCGTGTTTTTTTCTCTCTCTCTTTGCGTCTGTCTGTCAGGTCTCCCCCCTGCAGGCTCTCGCGTTTGATGGCCTTTATGAAAATATCATAAATTCAATCAGGGCCTGCAAATTTCATGAGCCGTCCATCTTCCTTCTGAATTTCTTAAAGGGGTGTCAAAACAATCTGCCGCGTGACGTCTGACAGTCCGTGCGGCGAGGGGAGAAGCGTCTGGAAACCTCTCTCTCCCCCCCCCGCCCTCCCACCCACCAACATAATCTGAATTTCATATCATGGAAATATTGCGACGCAGGCAGATGATATGGTGATGTGTATAACCTTGTTTTGTCTATATGCAGAGCCGGAACCGTGCTGCTCTCCCTGCTGCTTTCAATAGCACATGTGACACGCAGCATTAATATGCATTTGTGACATCTCTATAATTTCCTAATTAAAAAATAGTCTCATGTTGATTTGTGTTATACGTTTAAAGACACAGCCAGACGAAACAGTCATTATTTTTGCAACTTTGTTAAACCTTATACTTTTATATTATTCTTTGAATGTGTGTTTTTTTTAAATGTTACAGGATAAAAAAAATGTTTGAATAACGTTTAAATAACTTAAGCTGAACACCTTGTTACCAAGCAATAATGTGATAATACTAAAAAAAGTTTAATACTAAGACTAAACACTGTTCAAAATAACATTTTTAACGTTTTTGTTACTTAAAGAAAACATTATGGAGACGTTCTTACAACCTGATATTGTTAGTGGGGTTCACCTTTAATGAGTCCATCATGGTATATTTTGATGGTGCTATGGTCATTTTTGTGAGGGCTGCTGGGGTTTCAGTTCTCTTGTAAGATGTGCATTAACATGTCTCCTGGGGGGTGGGGGTATGGGGGGGTACTTTGGAAAGCTCCTCTGCGATCAAATATTTTATTCAGCTCTGCCAAATGAACCCATTAATAATTTAGATTAATGCAAATACCCACAAAAATGAAGAATAATTGCCTAAAATCAAAATTCAATTAATGTTTAACACAGACGAATCGTCTCCGTACAATACAGAAGGGAAATGTAGAATCCTTCTGAGGACCATCTCAATAAACCTGCACTGATGGAACAACATCTCACCTGGGACACAAAACTTTACAGAAGTGATGTATGGTTCCATGAACCATCGGCACCGCCTCACGAAAACCCAATATTACAAGTTTAGGTCTGATAACAGAAGAGAGGGTCTGAAACCTGCCGTTTCAGATGCTGAAGTGCTTCTGAACTGGTTTTTATACTGGACGCGATAACAACCCAACCCGGTACTACAATTATTTACAGAACATCATTTAATACAATACAACTCATACAAAACATTGTGCTTGGCCAAAACAACATGTTTATCCTTTATTGAACTGATGCTGTATTTATTGTAGTCTAAATACGCACAGTTGTCTGGTCATGTAATTTTATTTTCAGAATTTGGCACATTGTTTTTCGTATCAGAACCACTGGTGCTCTCTAGTACAACCACTGTGTCCTCCCAGCTGTCAGAGAACATTCTCAGAACGTTCCTAGAACTTTCAAAATAACAATTTTAACTTTTTTGACTACTTTATGGAAACAAATGGGAATACCAAATTATTTCACTCGCACTGCTTTGCGTTTGCTTTTAGCGTTATGCAGAATAAAGTCACAGAGTTTGGAACAACACGAGGGTGAGTAAACTAAAACTAGTTCTTTCATTTACACAGGAGACATGCAACAAAATCTATTTTCTCCACAACATACAAATTTATACCAAAAGAATGACGTCATTCGTCATCCAGACACTTTAAATGGCGTGTGTTACTAGTAACATCTGTCGTGAAATGTTTCGGAGGAAAATAAACGGTCGTTTTACGTAAAATTCATTTGGGTGTGAACATTACCACACAAAGCCAAATTAAGACAACTCCACATTGCTGCTAAAATACTGGAATATATAAACAAACTATTGATTTAATGTCCATTGTCTTTCTGGGTTCTTTATAATCGTAGCTCTTTTGGCTCAAACACAAATGCCGAATTTCTGCAATTTTACCCGAGGGACGATCAGCGGCCGAGCAAGCAGCAATCTGGAGTCCATTTCCATGCTATATTTCCTTTCAGATTTTGGGCTGGAGGAGAACGCATTGACACTCAGCCATCTGTTGTTGTGTTAAAAACAAACCCGTGGTCCTTTTCCCTCATGTCTGCCATGGGTGATGGTGTTGGGGGATGAGGAAAGGAGAGATGTGGCAGCCATTTTCTTTAGCGTCTATGTCATCCAACGAAGAGTACAATGACACACAACAACACAAAGCAGGCTTATACATTTTCTGGCACCTGCCAGTGCAAAACATAATGCTAGGGTGTTATGGGCGGTTGCCAGGGTGTTGCTATGGAGTTGCTAAGGGTTTGCTTAAGTCTTAAGTCTAGGGACTATGGCAGAAGGCTTTGCTCAGCTCGTTCAAAGTGCTATGCTTTCATAAGTTTAGTGTGAGGATAAATCGCGCCCCTAGTGGTACAGAGACGGTACAGGTCATGCTGTCAGAAAGGTGCACTGACGCACATACAGTCCCAAAACGTCTATTGATGCTTTGTTGTTACTATTTTCCATATTTAAAAATAATCAGTAACAAAAACTGTAACGACATCAAAACTATGAATTATCAAATGTAATGATAATGATTAATAATTTATAATTTGAGCTGTTGGGTCCGATTTCCCGGCAAATGTCAGTTTGGCTTTAACAAACGTAATGAAAGCGCGTAAAATGACCTGCAATTGTATGTTTTAAACAGAGATGGCAATAGAGAGACAAAAGTTATGGGTTGTAGCTTTAAGACCATGAGATTTCAGTCAGGTTTGTCCAGACTCTTGGCTAGTGCTGTATTCTGCATCATAAAGTCTATTAACTCCACTGCTGTGAGTTTTTCATTTACCACTAAAGATAATGGCCTCTTTTAACACAAACAAATAAAACACAGCAGATCTCTGGTTGCACTTTGCACGTCTATCAAGCGATTGCTTCAACGAGCCTTTATAATGTGGGCATGCAGGTGGATTTAATGTTATTGGGAATGTTAAAGCTGTTCCAGATTCTGTTTGCTTGGAACAGAGTTTACAAACAGACAAACACCAGACAGATTCAGTCAAGGTTCACAGCGCTGGCCAAACTCACATGAGACGCGTCATAACACAGGTCACGGCTGTACATCAGGTGACGTTTGAATGATGCGCTCTTAACATGCACAGACTCACAAGCAAACAGAAACACAGGTCTGAATTCTGAGGCCTCAGGCTGTACCATACACACCCACGCCAAAAAGAATCAACCCAGCAGACAATTTTAGGTTATAAGAACGTTTCTGTAACGTTTCCATTAAATAACATTAAAAACAATTATTTCGAAAGTTCTAGGAATGTTCAAAGCGTCAATTTTTTTAGACATTGTATTAATGTTACTGCTTGGTTATAAGAACGTTATTCACACATTTTCTTTAATTCTGTAACATTTTTAAAATGTTCCACTAACAACATATGAATAACGCTTTTGATATATGATATATAACATTAAAAATGTTCTACTAACATTACTGCAAGAACTTTTCGAGAACTTTAAGAGAGCTTTTAGTGAACGTTAGCCAACGTTCTGAGACTGTTCCCTGTTAGCTGGGAAAGCTCACACACAAGTGTCATAGAGGGACATTAAAGGACTCGTTCTCTGTCTGAGCCCAAATTCCTCACAGCATCTCTCGGCCACTTTCTTTTGTTCTCTTGGTTCTTTGTGCGGCGCTGACGTTCATCAGAATGGAAAACAGTGGGTGTCTATGGGGTGAGTGTTCTCCACCCGCGGTCACCCACAACACTGTGACCCCTGATCTTCAGTCCAGTCCTTCACCACAGAGAGGAAATTACATCCACCTGAGAAAACGTCCTTGAACATCCTCCAGTCAAGAGTAACTGCTACACGGCCAGCCGTGACTTAAATCTGAAGACACCAGCCTAGCTAACAGGAAACGTTCTTAGAACGCTGGCTAACGTTCTCTAAAAGGCATTTGTAACATTTGAAGAACGCTTTTAACATGAACAAAAACGCTATTGTCAAGTTGTTTGTGGAACGTTTTAAAAATGTTACAGAATTAAAAAAACATTCGACTAACGTTCTTAAAACCAAGCAATTAGCGTTAGTACAATGTCTGAAAAACTGGATGTTTGAACGTTTCTTTGAATGTTTGAACTTTCAAAATAACATTTGCAACGTTTTGTAACTTAATGGAAACACAAGGAAACGTTCTTACAACCTACAATTGTTAGCTGGGAGGCCACTGTGTCAGACCAGCATGTTGATGTATGCAAATGTTATATGTGCATGCAATACCTTGATGAGGTAGCCTACCACATTTGACAAAAATGCAAGGTGTAACCCGGACATAAACTGAAAGCAATTCTGGGCTTTTTCTTTAGGTATTAATCAAAAGGACTGTCGAAACATTTTTAGAGACAGTTCCTAATCACACCACACGGCGGCGCTGTTGACCTCTCTATCGAATATTTATAAACAGAGATCCACTGTTTTGTGTGACACGTAAATCAGAAGCTCTGAAATGAACTAACTAATATTTATCAAATATACAACCTTTTAACATAGTTATCATATGATATTTATATAAAGTGAGAGATTATTAGAGATTATGGCAAAAGAAAACATATTTTACCTTAGAAGCGGTTAGTCTTCAGAAATAATCCTTCATTCAAACCTAGAAACAAAATAACCTCAGACATTTACTTTGAAGTTTCCTGTCTGTGTTTTCATTACGCTACAACTCACCGAGTGCAGTTTTTCCATACAGTGCAGAAGAAAACAATACAAGACAAATAACCAGATGTGCTTGCTGTACACAAGTGAAACAGAGACGTCTGACAGAAGCATCTGGTTTATTCCTCAGGGAAGATCAGCAGACTCCAGAGACTGAACATCTCAGAGCGGAGCCTTCACTGTAAGCAAATCACAATCAACACACACACATTACTGCTGGATGAACAGTGAATAACTCTGTTCTTCTTCTACCGCCTCGCTGATGACAGCAGAATGACCAACCCTGTGAAGACAACAATGTAGAGCACACATGAGAACTCCCATAATGCACTTCAGGATGTGCTGAGCTGTAATCCACATAAAGCGTGACAGCTGTGAAGAAACCTGAAGTTTTTATTTGTTTGACATTTTCTGGTCACTGCACCCTTTTTGTATGGTGTAAAAACAGTCATTTTTAAGTCCTTTGTCATATTGTGTTATTTCATTGTTTAATGACTTAATTATTATTCTGAAATGTAGAAAACAGTAATAAGAATAATGAGTAAACGTGTCAAACAACATTTATTTATTATCGTGTTGATAATGGAATTATTCCAACGTTTTTTTGTAAGCCAGCTGCACAGGTCATCATGTTACCTGAAACATACATAAATTAAACTGTCATGTGATCCTTTGTGAATTTTATTCCACGAAGTTTCACTTCGTTTCATTTGAACATTGTTCTTAAATTGTAATTTCAACCAGATGGCAGTAAGATGAAACCAGATGAAATGAATTGTATCATGTCTATACAGTTCTGTTTGCAAGCGACTATTGTGTGTGACAGGGGAATTCTGGGTAATGCAGTCTTTCTGAACACAGCAAGCTCTCTGTAGATCGCTTAGTTGGGTTACTGGGATGTCGTGATACTGCTGTTGCCATGGCGGCAAGACACCTTGGTGACCTGGATGTTGATTGTTTATAAAGAACGGCTGCCCAGGGGCATCAGGAGGAAGATGATGTTGCCTGTTCTGGGATAGATCTGACAACACAATATTAGTGTTTTGTACAAAAGAGGAGCAATTATTATGGGATGTGACAGAAACGGTCTGTTGTATTTTCTGAAACAGAACGACAGGAGTTGTGATTCAGTGACTGTTGGAAAGCCTGAATAGTAGAATGACACATTAAACGGTCCTGTGGGTCTGTCATTTCCACCTCGTCTGGCATGTTTTCTCCAGATAATCCACAAGTAACTGTTTCTTAGTCAGATTCGTTTGCTTTTGTGATCCAGAGAATGAGTTTTGGCATTGTATTCTCTTGTTGCTAGGCAACACACAGTTGTGTTGCTGCCCAATGGTGTAACTCTTGTGGCCGTTTATGTCCACACCCCCAGGCTCTGATTGGCTACTGTTGCTGGATTCCCTCAACAGAGCATCTTCTACATAAGAGAAAACATCGTTAGCCAGAATGTCTCTTTCCTCTCACTTCCTGTAGCTGCAGAGGAACTCGGTCCACTTCTTTCAGCTCGTCCAGCGGTCCAGCTGCAGCTTTGTAAGAACTCCATCCACATCTCAATTACCCAGAATTCTTTCCAGAGTCTCCGGGGAGCTCAGAGAGTCCTGCTGGATGCTCTCGCTCAGGACCCCAGCTAACAGGGAACACTTTCAGAACATTGCCTAACGTTCTCTCAAAGTTCTCTCAAAGTCATCTAAAGCATTCTTGTAGTAACATGTTAACATTATATCTCATATATATTAAAAACGTTATTCTTACAGTGCTAGTGGAACGTTTTAAAATCCTGAATTTAAAAAATGTTTAAATACTGTCAGACACGTCAGACTGAGAGGAGAACATTCATACAGAGGTGATACATTGGGATTTTGTTGTACTAATACATCCAAAACAATCCTTTTCAACATTCTGCTCACCTGATGGAAACCCAAATAGTCCTGAATGGGGGGGAGACGTAGAAGATTAAGCCGTCTGTAGACACAGCCATGACAAAGCCTCTTAAAGCCTACAGAGATACAGAGACCCACTGTTAGAAATCCATAGCAGTCACCATTGGAAGACATTGTAAAGCCCCAGCTAACTATTTTGGGTTGTACGAACGTTCGTTTCCCTAGTGTTTTCATTAAGTAACAAAAAATGTTAGCCAATGTTCTGAGAACAAAAGTCAATTTATAATTTGCCTTTCAGCACAACACATTATTTTCATTTGTATTGTGAACTGACCTGAAGCAGCACGTCCCCTTTAGAGAATTGCACACCATGTAGTGAAGTTACCATTAATGGCTCCCAAGTTCCCCCTCAATGTCACTGAAACAGATAAACCAACAGTAAGCTCAACTTACAATCAAAGGTCGCTCGCAAGCCATTTTACTGCTGTAATTTTGTGTGTTTACAAGTAAAACAAGGTGTTTAACATAAACCACGTTGAAACTGATTGGTGAACAGCAGGTGTTTAAATATCAGAATACAGTCAAAGCTGACAAAGTTCGCAAAGGATTGTGGGTAGAAACTCCACCAGCACGTTTTACATTTAGCAGACACATTTATCCAAAGTGACTTACGGTACATTTAAGTTATACATTTGATCAGTACATGTGCTCCCTAGTAATCGAACCCACAACCTTCAACACATTGCTCCACCAACTGAGCTACAGGAACATGTTTGAGAAGATAAAAAATAAGCAAGAAAATAGAATCACTTTCTATTTTGTTTTAAACATTCCAAGAACTTTTAAAATAACATGTCTAATGTTTTTGTTACTTAATGGACACGTTGGGGAAATGTTCTTGCAGCCTAATATTGTTATCTGGCTGTTTGTACTGACTATAAAGAGTCACCATGTGATATTTGTAATTGTTTTGGTCCCTCTTCACAAAAAAGAAGATGGCTGGTCAAATAGTTTGGGTTTGTTGCACTGTTGAAACTCTCAGGCCAAAAATAATGAGCGAACTTCACACCTCGTGCTCATGCAAATGAATGAGTTTACCGTATCTTAATGCTTGTGCTAAAAATGTCACTGCGGTTCATTGTGACGCATCACCTTCATCAAATGTATCAAGGAAGTTTGGTTGGTCGAGCAGCCACCCAACAGAGCAACTGCATCTCCACACCGAGTAACACAGAGTTTGACTGCACCAGTGTAATTCTTTAACACCAGAAATGTCTGAGATTTATAGTAACGTGATCATGACTGAGTGTGAGGGAATGAATGAGAGGCTGGAGATGATGGTGGATATTTATGAGAGTGCAGATTCGGTGAGAGATCGTGACTTCAGAACAGATACAAACACACAACAACCTCTGCAGAGTTCAGGTAATCACATTCATTCATTAATAATAACATTAAAACAGACACAACAGTTCAGACTATCAGAGATTACACGTTTAATTTCTCTCTATCTGTAACTGACAGAGTAAAATTTAGCGTTTCATTTCATCTACAGGAAGTGAGTGTGTGCGGAACAGAAACTACAGAGCAGCTACAGTGTGTTTGGTTCTGCTGTGTGTTCTTCTACTGACTGCAGTCATAGTGCTGTGTGTGCTGATCAATACAAACAATCACCAGCTTCACAACCTCACAGAAGAGAGAGACCAGCTACTAACCAACAATACCAACCTCACAGAAGAGAGAAACCAGCTACTAACCAACAATACCAACCTCACAGAAGAGAGAAACCAGCTACTAACCAA
>JAZGTJ010020172.1:0-10533 GCA_036877575.1 Botia almorhae
ACATTACAGTCATTAATATACATGATGATATCGATACATCAATAAACTTACTCAAGAGGGTTCAGCGCAACCGTGTCCCAGCAAAGAAAGTCTCCAGCGATACTCGTCTCGTCTCGGCTCTTGGCGTACTGGTTCAACCGTACAGTAAAGGCGCGTTCGCGTCCGCGCATCCGACATGGGTGCGGTCAGGATCCGCTAATTGACAGTAGAATTTACAGCGCCGCCCGGAGGCGGAGCTGGTCTTCTGGGGGGAGCCAAAACGAAGGTGACAGTCACGCGGGTTTGGCGACTTGAAGGCGGATCCGCCTAGGTATCTCCTGCTGTGTGGGCCTGTATGTTTGTGTGTGTTTTGCTACCCAGGTATGTTAATTGGTCATTTAAGAAACACTGTAATGCTCTTTTGAATTGTTTGAATGTAAAAGTTATTACAAATTCTACTTATTAGTATTAATACTGTTAAATATTATTGATATTATTGTTTATGTTATTAATATTATTACTGATGTAAATGTATTGTGAATTGGGCTCGTTCTCTTTTCGGCGATGCCATTAGAGGAGAGAGGCATTGCAGAGCATCACAGATAACAGTGCCTGTATGTTTGTGTGTGTTTTGCTACCCAGAGGACAGAGGCACTACAATTAAATCACTGTTACAAAACCAGTGTTGTGGGGAAAAACAAATTAAAAAATCAACATAACGCAGAGGACAACCGCTACATTAGCTTCACAATGTTTGCATTTCACCATCATTTACATGGCCCCTCGCTGGAGGTCTGCTTCTTTTTTCACTATTCCTATCATTATGGTGACATTACAAAAGCATAATGGTTTTCATACTGTACGAACTGTATATTCTGTCACACTACATTTTCACTATTTTTAGATTTTCAATAAAACATAATTCTGTATAATTAATGAGCTTTCTTTTCTCATGAAGACCAAACAGTGTCCCCACAAGATTAAAATTTCATCGTATTACTATAATTGTGGGGACATTTTGTTCCCATAACATAGGGAATGCTACTACACACACAAAACAAAGTTTGTTAGATAGCCTGAAGTTGTTTTCCAGTGAAACAACTTTTTGACATTGTACAAACTATATTTCTGTACTTGTGATCACAAGTGACAATTGCATCAGAGGGGGAACAGTTTGCGGTTCCTTGTACAACAAAACAAAATTGAGAACCTGAGGAAACAAAACAAGCTCTTACCTGTGAAAAATAAGTTTAGACGCTGAATGAGTAATTCATTTAAATCATTGTTTTTTTCTCCCTCTGTTTAATTGTTTATTATTTGTACAGTTTTACAGTGTTGTTATTTAAAATTGTTACTGTTTATTGTTGTTTACAAAATAAATTAGGTTAAATTCTTGTTTTAATTAGCTCTTTTTACTTTAGTTGTGTTACTGTGCTTTTACAAGTAGTAATTTAAAACTTTGTGAAACAAAGCTAATGCTAAAGCTAGGTTTAACTGTTCCAGCATACTAGTTTAATATAACTACACAGAACAAGGGGGTACAAGCACCACTTTAATTTACAGCCCGCAACTGTTGTATTTACCCTGTAACTACACAGAACAAAGGGGTAACAAGCACCACTTTAATTTACAGCCTGCAACTGTTGTATTTACCCTGTAACTACACAGAACAAGGGGGTAACAAGCACCACTTTAATTTACAGCCCACAACTGTAGTATTTACCCTGTAACTTCACAGAACAAGGGGGTAACAAGTTGGACTTAAACATAGAACAAGACTATATTTGCACAGTAATTACAGAGGAAAATTATTGCAGTAGTTTTAATTGTTTGATGGCCAAATTAAACTACATTTTAATATATTTTTTTGCTATAAAAACAGTATGCATCCACTGAAATACAAACATTGTATCATGCTTTTTTTCTGCGAACAGCTGGAAGGTAAGAGGTAAGCTTGCTTTAAGCTGCATTGAACCTTGATGGTATATCATGCAGTATCAAGTTATTTGGTGATAGTGATGTTAGGAATTTGCTGGTGCGTCTGAGATCGACGAATAATCTTTCATAAGGTAAGTAGTGAATTATAAATCATAATAGAAACTCGTTAACTCATTTCACTAGATGTTCAGTAATCTCCATCATGTATCCTTTAATAATAGAATTTGTAGACCTACCCCATGGTTAAAAAATACCTAGGCCTGCAATAAACTAGGCTAACAATATAAAATTATGAAAAGTATATCGTCTTCACTCATATCACTCATAAACATAAGATTGTTGTTTAGGTCATACATATCATACCACGCAATATTAGAATGGGTACCCCTTAGTTTTAAAATACTTACATTATAAATGATTTATAATTTCACTGGTTGTTAGCCCTTTATTCCCCAAACGTCGCATATTATTCCCCCATAGGCACTGAATAGGTACACTATAATTACAAAAAAGATGCGCGGTAACTTTAGTTTACTTACGCTGTTTGTTGCAGGTTAATTACCTGGTTTGTTACCCCCTTATGACGCAAACGTAACATGTCGTTCCCATTTACCTATTCGTACGTTCTTTATAGGTACACTATAATTACAGAAACTCACACCGTAATTCAATATTAGAATGGGTACCCCTTAGTTTTAAAATACTTACATTATAAATGATTTATAATTTCACTGGTTGTTACCCCTTTATTCCCCAAACGTCACATATTATTCCCCTAAACCTATACGGAGGTACTGAATAGGTACACTATAATTACAAAAAAGATGCGCGGTAACTTTAGTTTACTTACGCTGTTTGTTGCAGGTTAATTACCTGGTTTGTTACCCCCTTATGACGCAAACGTAACATGTCGTTCCCATTTACCTATTCGTACGTTCTTTATAGGTACACTATAATTACAGAAACTTACACCATAAATTCAATATACCTACGCAGTTTTTTGCGGGTTGTAATCTAAAGCGTTACCAACTCTCTATAAAATACCATAGGGATACTTCTGAGTTTTAGCCATTTGTTTACTGTGGAGGCTTGTTTAAAGATGACTACATATACACTTTATTTTACAAAAGAGTTATTGAGCTGTAGGAGGTCTCAAATTATGAAACTTTAAATTGTAGGAGGGCTGTTCTAAGATAACATTTCCAAATTGCAGCCTCTGAGCTCCCTTTGCAATTGGGAAAACTATTTATTTATACTGTATAACAACATTTACATTTAAGCATTTGGCAGATGCTTTTATCCAAAGCGACTTACTTTGCATTATACTACACATTGTTTCTAAGTAGGTGCAATCCCTGGGATCAAACCCATGACCTTGGCATTGTTAACGCCATGCTCTAACCACTGAGCTACAGGAAAGCTTATGAACAAAAAATAATATGATATGCAAACAATGTCAACATTTAGATAGCTACTTAAAGGTGTCTTTAAAATGGCTGACTATGGGTTTTCCTGAATAATAGAAATGATTCAATGACATACTTGCTTCTGCACAACAGTAAGCCACTGTAAAGGCTTTCTGCTAGTATGTGTTGGTATGGAAGCATGTAATTAGATGTAAGGATTAGAGGACAAATTCCAGGAAAGGCATCAGCAATTAAAACGCTGGAGAACAAAGTATATGATTGCAGGCAATGTGTGATTAAGGAATGAGGTTTGATAAATTGCATTAACACTTTAAATGAGAGGAGATCCCATTAGGAGGCTGTAAAAAGGCTCAAGACAGATGCAGGTATTGACATACCTGATGGAAATTTATTTGCTGATCAAAGAAGAAAGAGGTTCCTTCCACAGTCAGAGGCTCACAAGCCACAGACTCTACTCACTAAAGACTAAACGCAAAGGGGCTGCACCAGGGAAGAACACAATCAGAGCTTAAATTACAAGATCACTTTGTTTCAGATGCAACATTAATGATCCATAGAGAAGTACCATATCGAAAGCCATCCTGCAACTACAACCCACAGCACAATTAAGTGCACATTAATGCCAATTCTCGCATCTCCCAAAACTGCTGTTGTTGTTATGGGGTGATGGAACCTAACTGCTCGACACCCAATTTTTACCAGAGCAGCAGCTACAAAAAAATACATAAAAATAATAAAGTGTCAAGTCAGGATTCTCCTTTGTTTTCTTCATTAACTGCACTGTAGTTATGGGAACCTCTCTTTGTTACGAAGCCGTAAGCCGTTTATTTTGACTTTGGTTTGTGTCCCTTGTATTTCATGTCACTTCCTGTTTTAGTTTAATCGTCTGCCCTGTGTTTATTTGATTGCTATGTGTATTTAAGTTCTGGGTTTGGTTAGTGTGTTTGTGGGTTATTGTTCGTTGTTTCTGGTTTCTAGTAGTCATTTGTGGTTAATCATTCATGTCTTGCCTGGTTTGGATTTACGCTCGTGTTTTGGATTTACTCTATTTAGATTACGTTTTGGATACCTCTGCCTTGGCTTCGTGTATGTCTTTTCATCATTGTGGTTTGTCTTTTTGTATATTGTATTATCACTGCTGTTGCACTTGTTGTCATGGTTAGTGTTTGTGTTTCTTTTGTGTTAATCATTAAATATCGCTTTTCAGTTAGTTCCGCGTTCTTGCCTTTGTTTTACACAAACACACCGTCCCATCCCCTCATTACACTTTTGCTTTTTCACATTTTCAATGTTCCAGAGTCTTTCAGAATTTTTCACTATTTTAGTTCAATGACAGTGTAGGATAACAACAGTTTAGTTAAAACAAATACTAAGAAATTAATATACTAAAAATTCTAAGATTTTAAAAAAATAGTTGCAATATTACATAACTAAAATAGCATTATTTTAAAACTGCTACTGTTTTAAACTCCCACCACAAGGGCACTTTCGCTCAGATATTGATTTATTCCACACACCTGTTTCCTGTTTTTCTTACTACGTGCATCATTACCAGTGTTTCTCAACCAGGGAGCCTCAACATACTGCTTTTCAGTTAAGACAATTTCTGACCTTATTATATGCTTTTATGTAACAAGTACAAATTGGATGGAGCTGGTTCTAGACTTTATATATATATAATATTTATATATATAAAAGATATTATATTTGTTTAGTTTTGTGCTCCACAACTTATAGATGTTTTAAAATAAATGTGATGCAATATTGGACCAACCCGTCCACAGCGAGTGGTAGGGTTGAAAAGGCTAGTACTGTTGTCTAGTCCTGAAGAGGAACTGTATTCCTGTGTAGTGTCTGAGACAGATCAGACACACAATAACTGGTTATATTTCAATAATATAACTATATATACCTCAACCAACAAACTAACTATGCTCTGAGCGTGTTTGTAAAACTACCCCCAAGCTGCAATTAACACCCAGATGCAGAACCAGGCCTCTGGTGACCATAGCAACCCATAGCAGAGCATCTAGATAGGACAACTAAAAATACAACTCAAAGTAATGTGGAGAGATTCATTGTCACTTCATTCATTTGGAGACAGTCAAAGAAACAATTTTCACTTGGGGATCTATTCACTTGTGAATGCATTAAGAAAATGTATAAACACATGTATCCAATTTTCCCCATGTCACATCTTTGTTTTCTTTGTATATACATCTGTGCACATTTAATGTGAATGTTAATCATTTTTTCAAATTAATAAAATCATGTTTCTTTGTGTCTGTAAGTTGCATTTTTGATTTCCTATGCATTCATGTCCATTATATTTTGACACCTTTGGTTTATATTAACATTTTATAACATTATAAACCCTATAAAACCTTGACATATGCAAAACAGCATGTTGGATGGAGTGAGTGAACTTTCCCTCTGAGAGAACAGCCTTTGATTGGATCACACAACTGTGATCACACAACAGATTGTGACATTCTCACAGTTTAAAGACCCATGTCTAAGAAGTCCTCTTGAGAATGCTGGTGTAATGAAAAGTCAGTGGCACTGGTATCCATATGTATCCAGTGTATTACATTGGTTAAGATTTCCCCAAATAATTTATTGATCCTAATAATTTATTAATGTTTTCCTTTTGGAATAATATTTGTTTTACTTACACAGGGAATGGTGGTGAATAGATCTATTAACTCTAATGCTAAGTGGACTAATTACATCTTTGCTGTTTATTTGTGAAGAAGATCCATATTTATCTTCTACACCTGTCCTTTTGTCTGGTCCCATTGCAGTTATTATCCTTATCCTGCCATCTGTTCCTGCTGTGGATTTCCTCTCCTGTCCCAGTCCCTGGTTTGGTGTGGAATTAATCTGGTTTCCAGTTCTGCAGTCTGGCTCAGTGGCAGTGTATCGCTTGACTTCTATACAAACTGTACAGTTCCTTTCTGCCCACGTCCTGCTGTCAGTTCAGTGGCCATTCGCAGCTGGTTCTACCCTGGTGTATGCTCAAGAGACGGATTCCATCTACCCTACTTTGACACCACTGGCTGGTTCCTGGGCCATCTGCTGGCATCAATCCACTCTGTTTCTAAACTCCCTTGTTATATGTTTTTGAAACTATCTCAGTGAAAGTGTTTTGCTTAATCTGGTTCCCGCTCTTGTTCCTGGCAGTTACTGTGTTGATTTTCTTTAAATTACAGTTCAGTAAATTCCTTCCTCATTCAAAATCCAATTTGTAAACTGAAAGAGTCATTTCTATAAATTCAGAATTTTGTCTATTTTAAGGTTTTGCAACATGGGAGTGATCGGGGCAGTGCAACTGAAGTGCCCTTGAGCAAGGCACCTAACCTAATGTGCTGCCCACTGCTCCGGGTGGGTGTGTGTTCACAACTTGCAGTGTGTGTTCACTCCTATAGGTTAAATGCAGAGGTCACATTTCGGGTACTAGTTACCATATCTGACAAATAGGTCACTTTCACTTTCATCTTTTTGGTTGGTAAAATTTAGGAATCCTGCATTTTTTTGTTCTCTGATTTGGATCCCTGAAACTGAGGGGCCATTTCAACAGATTCAAATTAACGTTTATGATTGATTACAAGCACAACCTATTCAATCATAATTCCAGCATGATAAGTGTTTTCTAGATTATGGCACTGCTGGAGTAGCACTCGTTGCAGTTTTGACATAATCAGCACATTGCGACATTAACAGGTGTCTTGGTTAGCTATGAGGGCCCAGCAAACTGTGTGCTGATTATTAATCACTTCATCGTAGCCACATTTTAAAAACACTTTTCAATTCATTTTACATTAATCAGTAACTGAAGTTAATGAGATCATGAACTTGGTCAAGCTCAATGCAAACAAGACTAACCCGGATGCATGCTGATACTTTAATGTTTTTATTTTTTATTTTTACTTTTTGCTCTGACTAATTTGCTTTGTAGAAAACCCCAGGTGCATTCTATACTTATTATAAAGAAATCATATACATCTGGAATGACATAAGGGTGAGCAAATAATAAGAAAGTTGTTTGTTGTTTTTAGGTAAAATATTTCCTAAAGTTAAACTGACATTGTTGCAAAATTGTAATAGTACATTGTACATTGAAAGACTCTCCAGGCAGCCAAATGTGTATTTTCAGACATTACTGCTGATCGTGCCAAGCATTTCAGGGAACCCCAGTAATTCCTCATGGAAATGGTCACTATGCAGAGCGCATGAATTTTGAGTTGGCCCGAAATGTTTCCATTTAGTTCATTGTGCTATTGTTATTTATTATTATTATTATTATTATTATGGGGAACACAAAAGAACCATTTTTCGATTGTTTGCTGCCTGCCCCTGAATTGGATTGCTTTACCGTTATTGATTGTTTGAGCCTATCTTGACTTTGGATTGTGTTATCGTTACTAATTGTTTGCTGCCTGTATAACGATAACTCTCTTGCCTTGCCTACATTGTGATTGTTTGCTGTTGCTGATTCTGCCTGTCGATCAGTCTATTAAACCGTGCTGCAAATGGATCCTAACCATGAGTGATAAAAAAAGGACCTTTTCTAGATGTTATGCTTCAGAAATCTATAGACACTTCCCAGATTTGGACATTTAAATTCCGTAGACAGAGAGTTAATATTGTCTGCAGGATATTTCTGCCTCTGATGTTCTGATATGACTCTGACATTTCTAAAAGATTAACATAATAGTCATCTTTCAGCTAATCCAGTCTTTGATAAATACCTCAGAATCTAATTACAGTCTGACCACCCATAGTACATGTTTATACATAATTAATTATAAGGCTGAATTTATATGAATCAAATTAATCTAACAAGGTGTAGAAATGTGAATCATCTTTATAATCATCTCTCTACACTGCATGCTTTTTTTTAACAAACTTAAGTTCTCCACATCTGGAGACTTTAAAACATTCTACGCAGATGCTTCCCTGAAAGCCAACATACATTCATAGATAATTTATGTCTAAAATATTTTTATATTGTATTGTTTTTATTTATATTATATTTTAGACAGATAGACAGATTCTTGGTTTCTTGATAGAAATCTAGCTAGTTTATTTAGTCAGATAGTATCACCTGTTTTTACCTCAATGCCCCAGCACACCACAGCATAGAAAATGGAACTGGCAACCCCAGACTGATAAGACATGTTCAGCATTTTGTTATACATTGAAGGACACTGTCTTCACAAAAAGTAGAGTTGACTTTGGCCCTGTAATTTGCCTCTATGTTTTTTGACCAGTTGAGTTTGTTATCGTTGTAGATACTTATAGAAGTCAACTATTCACATTACATCCATGTATACAGACAGGGGTGTGTTGAACCTTTTTCCTCCTAAAGTCAGTTACCAGTTCTTTGGTTTCTCACCACACTGAGTTTCAGGTGATTAGCTTCGCACCACTCAACAAAGCTGTTCATTAGCTTCCTATAGTCAATCTCCTTCCCACCTTCAATACATCCTATAACAGCAGAGTCATCCAATAGCTTTTGCAAGTGGCAAGATGTTATGTTGTGCTGGAGTATAGAGGGTAAAGACCAAAGGAGATAGAACAGTTCCTTGAGAAGCATGTTGCTAACCACCTGCTGTGACAGACAGTTCCCCAGCCTAAACAAAACTGTGGTCTACCTGTAAGGTAATTAGTGACCCAGGAGATCAATGAGGTACCAACTTGCATTACATTCAGTTTCTTCCCTAGTAATGCTGGTTTAATAGTGTTAAAGACACTAAATATGTCAAAGAACATGACTCTCACAGTATGTCCAAGTGTTAGTAGATCCTCTGCAGCATGTATATGATGTTGTCATCCACTCCATCCTTGGGGCAGTAAGCAAACTGCAGAGGGTCCAGTGATGAGCTGACAGTGGTCTCAGGTGTGACAAGACTGTCCACCCATAGTATCAATATCTGTGATGTCAGTCCCCCTGGTCTGTAGTCATTCAGATCAATGGGGCACCCCTTCTTTGGTACAGGGACCAGACATGATGTTTTCCAAAGCAGTGGTACTTGCTTTAGGCTGAGACTCAGGTTAAAGAGATGCTGAAGTACTCCACATAGTTGATCACCACAAGCTCTCAAGACTCTGAAACAGACACCATCTGAGCCTGAAGTAATCTCTCTCAGACCACTCCAGACCTCTTTCACTTTACCCCTCTTCACTTTGTTCTCCAGTTACTGGCTGTAGGAGTCCTTCTACTCCCTCAGCTTCTGTTTGGGTTCTTTTTGTATGCACCTCACCTCCTCCTTGTCCCCTCTTCTGAAAGTTCTCTTCATTTAAGAGAGCTTTCAGTTCTCTGGTGATCCAAGCGTTGTTGTTAGGGAAGCAATGTACTTCTTTGGTGGAGATGGTGTTTGCAACAGAAACATTTAGCCAGTTTCACAGTCTACCATATTGTTAAACTCATCTCCCTGTTTACACAGCACATCCCAGTACTTGTCAGTTCTGTCAGTATCTTGCACTGAATTAAACTAGTAGCTAGACCCTCCAAACATAACCTGAGTGAAATCACTGGTGCTATTTGTAAATCTTTATTAACCTACTCAGCAGAAAGTATCTTTTCACCCTGAAGCAAGCAAGCAGATGTGTGCATACACTGTACACTGTACTGGGTCAGTCAAATTGCACTGAGCCATTTGATTTTCAGAATAATTAGATTATGACTAGGTTAACACTACACCACAACAGTTGTGACGGGTTGTATAAGACCATTTTGTTTTTGCATGCCTCCAAACAACTTTCTCACAGATTGGACTTCATTATGTATAGCACTGTTTGGCTTGTTAAATGTCAAAGGACAAAACTCTTGATTTTTTAAGTGCATGTTTATTTAGATTATACGATCTCTGCAGTGGTCCAGCTGTACATCACACCAGCCAAAAACAAAATGCAATGCAAGCCACCATTTAAAAGTTACACAAACATTCACTTCGAACTGTTAGAGATTTGAAAAAATGCTAGTAATTTTACTAGATGTAATAAAATATAGTAAAAAAATAGTTAACATTTCAAGCTGTTTCAGCAATGTTCTCTTGATGTTTTTAAATACACACCCTAAATGTGTCAGGATTTGCGAGCAGAGGAAGAACCCAGATGCAGGCAGCGGTAAAATTATAAGGTTTTATTAAACCAATTTAAACATAAAAGTAAGAACAGAAAGAAA
>JAZGTJ010020173.1:0-10532 GCA_036877575.1 Botia almorhae
TTTTCCTTTTTTGAGTCTCTCGTTACTATTTTGTTATTATTGTATTAAAAAACTCAGTGTACAGTAACATTTCAGTCATCAAGTTTTAATCAACATCCAAATTGGTATCACATAATGTTCTGTAAGTAAATTACATATCTATGTTAAATGCTTTCATAACTGTATTTTCTCTACACACAGACACAGTCAATAAAACCATTCTGTTATGAATTATGAATGTGCTAGTTTTTCATAGACAGATGGATGTATCCCAAAGCTACTTAGCCTTATGCACTATAGTATTATTAAGACCAATTAACTAATTAATGGATTGTTTCAAACTTTATGTGAATTAAATTATACACTTCATTTGACATGTATATTTAAAACATATTATAACACAGAGAGAGAAGCCCAATGGGTTTCCTTTAAGGAGTTTGACTCTGCCCTTGTTAAACAGCACTAAGCAGTGTAACCTAATGCTTCAGTGTCTGGTGTTTTATAGTCAGATTATTTCAGCCCTTAAGATAAAAATACTTTTGACTTTACTGAAAAACCAGTTCTATTTTAAAACCTAATAGCCACACCCTCTTCTTTCCTCCCCAAAATACAGTTCACAGTATTTGCTTTATATTTTGAGTTATAAGTTTGGATATATAAAACATTTTTTTTAAATAATGTTACAAATCTGAGTAAAATTGTGAGAGGTTAACCATCAACAGTATATTAATTAATACAGGACTAATGGTTACAACAGCTGTGGACACAATACAGAGAAAATAGCAAAATCTGAACAGAATATCTTTCTCCTCTGTAGAAAACACAGTGATTAAAAAAAGCTTGTTTTCTTTTAAAAGTCGGAATGTTGTAATTGTTTAAGAGGAAGTGTATATTAACACTTATAGAAAAATAGAAAAATAAAATACTTTTACATAAAATGCAGCATGTCATATTGCTGACACTTCTTGAAATCTGACATAACTACCCAAATATAATGAGTCTCTCTTCAATTTGTTAGTTGCAAAAAGCAGATTCTGAACTGACACACTATATCCAAACAACACAGCTTTATTCAATCTTTCCTGTATTGAGCCCACGTCCTACTTGAGGTCACAGATCAGAGCTTTATGATAAACTGTTCCAATAAGCAGTTGTCCTTCATATCGGGCTGCCACAGAAGAAGCAGTGATCACACTACCATCATCTGCATATACCTGCATCACCTGTGGCTGTTCAGAGAGGATGTCCTGAATCTTGATCACCTAAAAGAGAACATGAAAAATGTTGGATTTTTTGGGGGACATAAGGGATTTTAACATGACAAAACGTTATTAAATGAACATAATTAATGTTTCAATTAATTAATAACAAACAAAATAAACCACTGCAATAAAAGAATAGTTTTATTTTAAAATTTATTTGAAAGTTCAATGTTGTTTGCATACACATCATACACTCACCTCAGAGCCAGGTGGATCATTTGGATCAGCAATAAAGCATTTAAGTCCATTTGGGTGGCAGCCCAGCCACAGATCTCCAGTCTCACTGTCCACCTCAATGTTGTCACATAATGACCCTACATCAATTTCCTGAGTAGGAAGATATAACTTTTGTTACACAATAATACTTATGTGTCATACTTTACAGCTTTCAATATACAAGTAAAGTTTTAACATTTTCTTGCAGTATGTTGTTTACCTTTAAACGAGACAACGCAGTGTTTTCCTGTATTTCCATGACAACAATTTTATGGTTCAGAATGTCTGACACATATAAATACCTGGAACAGGGAAATTAAATAAACATTACTTTCATTAGTAGTATATAACTCGGACATTATTCCAAGTGCTGTTTAATGCAAAAATATCTTGCATATCGTTATATGACCAATGACATCCTTGACAAAACTTGCCTTTTGTCTGGGGAAATATTTATGCCGTTTGCAGAAAGGAAGCCCCCAGCCACAGCCTGCACAGTCTCAGGACTGTAGTAGATGACATCACACCAGGCCAAAGACAGAAAAGGCTCCAGAAACTTGAGAATCCCATTAGTGAAGTAATGATCATTGGTGGCATAGAAGCTCTCGGTACCCACAGCTACTATGTCGTTCACACTAACAAATTGCACATTTATAAACTGGATATAATTCTCTGAGTAGGTTTAGAACACATTTTAGCAACACTTACTGTGGTTTATTGAAGCACCTACTTCTTCAGGAGTTCATGTCTAATAGTCTTGATGTATTGAAGCGAGTTTTCCTCTTCAACAAATTTAAAAATCTCCACCTGACTTTTGCCTTGAGGATGATTAACAACAAATACATATCTGGTACCAACTGTAGTGAGAGAAGAATTTGCAAATTATTTATTTTTTTAACAAATTCTTGCATTTGATAAAATACAAAGTGAAGATTATATCTTTAACAAAATGTAAAATTACTGATTTAACACCAGGTGGCTAGTTTTCCTTTCTACTTTTGGACAACACTCCACAAGAAAACTATGTGCATAAGTGTTACGTGTTATACAACTTAATACAAAATACATTTAAAAAAGGAACAGATTTGCCAAAAGATGTCATACATTCAGTAACTGTTCATATTACTTTGAAACAACTAACCATATGTAAGGAATTCCAACTAAGGTCTATAATTGGAATTCTATAAATGGAATATAGATAGAAAAATTACTACGCGTAAATGATGCGCTACATAAACTGGCAAGAAAACATTCATGGCATACAAATCTCCAGACCTTTTTCATCCGTGTACACGCTGATTCCGTGTGGATTAAAGGAGTCTTGGTCAAATTTTCCCTTGATTTTCAACGCTTGAATGTTCCGTCCAGAATCCAACAGATTCAGAGTATAGATCTTTCCAGGGTCATCTGAATAGGATGGTAAGCCTGGATACTTCAAGCCCTATTCAATATTTAGAAGTAGGATTACATTATTATTGTTTTTACTAAAACAATTTAACTCAAATTATTTAGTAATTATTTAGTAATCAATTAAACGAGCACAGCTTTGGGGTTACAAATGTGATTACAGTAAAATATACAGTAATATAATAACTAATTGAATCAGACGTATTATATATAATATTTATAAGGTTATAGTTGTTTTATAGAAATATTTTTATTATGACATACAGTGCTCAGAAAGGCCAATCCATCTTCAAGTATGGTGATATCTTCAGCCCCAAACTCTGTTAAGAGACAGAAACAACATCACGGCGGTGTTTTAAACGCTTTATCTCAGTGTTTTTAATTTATGTGGACTATGCCCAAAACTGCTTTTACAGACTACTGAAACTGTCCTCGATACGTCCTCGATTCTCCTCACTCAAGCAAAACACGATCCTACACATGCGTACTGTGTCAGTTCTTTTTAAGACACTTTGTTTGAAATTAGTCACTCCAAATGACATGTAAATAACCAAAACACTTACCATTCAGACAGGCAAGCCATGCCGTTTATTCTGGAATCAAAACTTAGCCTGAAAAGCAGGTGTGTTTATCTTACCTATGCCCTCGATCAGGTGGCAGTTGGGGAGGTAGTTCTGCGTCAGCTCTCTAGAGGAAAGTGTCACATGCCTGTGAACATTAAACACAAAACTTAGAAATATAGCAACCTTTCGCCTGCTTTTTTATGACCACGCTGCTAATGACAATGTGCAGGTCAGCAAATATCAAATGCAGTTTCTAGAAAGAAAACATTTAGTGCAGTTGCAAAAAGCTCATATTTTGAAAGACATAATCGTTATGCATCGAGAAAAATGCATAAAAGTTGACAAACAGACCAACCTGAACGTTATAAGCCTTTCCCTGATCAAAACTGAAATAGCTATAACAAAAAGCGAGAGTATGCCTACGGTTAACTTCTCCATATTGAAAACTCTTATCTTGCGCTGGCTTCAGTCTCTAGTGCGCATGAATTACATTAACCCTTTCAAAGCAGAAGTTGTTGCCGTTAACGCTTGTTGCAGCAACAAAGAAACATAGAATACGTTTAAATGTAAAGATAGGAATTTAGTCTATGATAAGAATTTAATTAATATGCAAAGCACATTAGAGTCTAAACATGACATGCCATGACCACGTCCACTTTAGGTGCACCAGAAGAACACATTTAAAAGACTGTCTTGTAGTACGTTATTTCTTTCTTCGATGTTTTTATTTAAATGCTTGTTCATACAACAATAATATAATAATTCTAAAAGCTTCCTGTTATATTTAGGCTAAGGGTAAGCTTTAGCAAAAGAATGTCAAAAAACAGGCAGAGGCAAAGAAAGTTGAAGGCCATGGTGGGAATGTAGCACTGAATTACTCTGTACCTAAGCATTTGCCTTATTATTATTATTATTATTATTATTCATATTAAAGTTCAAATATCTATCTGAACGCTATGCTGTGACATCATTGCATTGCATTGTAATGATCTAATTTGCATCACGTGATAAGGAACGCAACAGTTCATCTTTAGTGTTATGGTGAAACACTTGGCGCCAGTGAAGGGTGCTCTTTATCATCAAAAAGAGCTTTTGTGAATCTGTTTAAGAAGCAATACAGCGCATTGTGTATATATTAGAATACATGAATTAATCTTGCTAATTAATGTCTACAGAACAAAAGCAGATTTCTGTTCAAAGTGTCGTTCAGTAGTGGTCGTAATAATTTGCAGACCAATTGTAGTAAAATTTGTTCACCAGCAGTCGATTTTTTGCATTGTAATTAGCTAAAATGACATACTACTAGCAAACATTACATGTTTGGTAAACTGGGTTTATGAGTTTACTCGGGTTTATGAGTGAACTTTACTCTGAGTGACAGCGTTTACTTTTTAAAAATAACTATTTTAACAGGTTCACATATCTAGGATCTAAAGCAGGATTTATAAGTGATTGAGAAATAAAAACAAACTTAAACTCACTTCCTCAGGTGTCAAAGAAATCGAACAGTTATTCTGACCTATTTATAACACAAAGCACAAAGAGCGCCTTATGAAACCAAGAAAGACATATTTGCATGGTGCAAATATTCTTGGTAGTGATATATTCAGGCATGTAAAAATTAGTTAGTTAATAATTAATAGATTATTCATTTGTTATCGTTTTCTAAACAAGTGGATATGTGGCCTACACATTAAAGCATGAAAATGTTCAGTAACACAATGTAACTGCTTTAAATCTGCAGTACACATGTGTTGATAGTTCAATACAATGAAAATGGACACAGAGTTATTACTAAATAGTGTCTCAGAGGTATTGTAGATTAAGGTAAATACATGGTAAATACATTTACATGGACCTCCAACATTGCGGCTCACTCATAACACGTGTCCCTTTGACAGTTCTTCACATAATGACATCATTGGGGATTGTTTTTCAAAGAGATGATTAATCTCTTTATTTTCCTCGTCTTTCTATAGACACAGCACAGAGTAACACTGAGAAGCGGTATGTCACTTTTATGTCACTGAGAAAAGGAAGGTTCAGTGAATCATTTGTCTCACTGATTCAAAGCACTTACAGTAACAATTGAGATGTGTAGTAAAGACTAGTGCCTTTCCAACTTATGCTCTTTATCAGTAAATACACATTAATAACAACTTAACTAATTTATAACAGCCCCTAAGGGAACATATGTCTTCATATGTCAACAGGCTAAGAGACTCTTTGTAGCAACATATGGGGTGAATGCTAACATGCAAAGCCGCATACTTTCAAGTGTTGCTCTGTGGTGAATGGTGGTTTTGTTTAAAGTGCACTATTGTCATCCAGTTATTAAATCATAAGCACAAAGACACAAAGAGTGACATCCTTTGAAATAATCTGTGTTTGACATGACAAGCTGCAAGAAGGCTAGTCCACTTGTAAACAAAAGAGAGAGAAGCATCTCTCCCCACCCTTTGCAAAGGCCATGACTGACATTTTGTCATTCCTCATTGCATAGCTTTCTGCATATGCTTATTGCGTTGACATAACCATGCTGGGAGTGTGTGAACCATAGTGTCAAACGTAGCTATACCTAAGCCAGTGACTCTTACCATGCTCTTAATGCTGTACTGGGGTGTGGCTTTAAGTAAACTAAAAAGCCTGCCCTACTAGTCATACAGCAAACTCTGTAATCACCATTCAGATTCACATTTGAGTGAAACTACTGCCACAAATGTTAGTACAAATCAGTTGCACATGTGTATTGGTCTCACTGTGGACTGATCTTGCATACCAATAAATACAGAGTTTTGCCCTGAAATAGGTTACTGAATTCATGATGGGGGGCCATGTGACTATGTAGAATATAGATTTATTTCCCCATGGAAACAAACTGGAGTGGTGTAAAAATAGCTCCTCTTCTACCAAGAAAGCTCTGTATGCCCTGTGTTCTAATTTTGCCTATGCATGGCTCTTCACAGTCTTGATAATTTGTGAGTGTGCCATGTTTTCATAGGATAAACCAGCCAGTTCAACATGTTCTGTCCAGTAATAACAAAATAAAGAGTAGATATTAACAGAGGGTATGTTCTAATTTTAATTGCACCGATTTATGTGAGTGACCTTGTTACATAATTTTCAAAAAACAAGAGAAACAACATAGCAGATTCAAAACAGTTTTTTTATATTTTCTGTTTGGAGAATCTCATTAAGACGATTCTACTGTTTGTGTTGACGAACCAAATAGTTAAAGTAAAACTAAATTGAATTGATAAAATATTAAATATTATTATAATATATTGTATGTTTCTATTTAAGGGAATGTCACATTATAACGATTCTAGAAAATTATACAAAACGGAACCATTGTTGTAAACTGACATATAGATACTGGCGGTATATTTTAGGGGTGAAAAAAGACATGGAAGGAAAAATGGAGGGAAAATTGTGCACCACTGAATCTCACATCGGCTCTCGTGCAATCACAGACTATGTGAAGTCAGCCGTCGCCTTGGTTACCTTTGACGTCACATGGCCCAGCCTTGTCTCGGCTCTTGGGGCTGGTCTGATTGGAGGGAAACCCCGTGGATTAGCCCGACAGCCCGTGAGAATCAGCTGTGAGCCGCTGTTAGCTTAGCTCCGACAGGACCATCGTTTATCCCCGACACTCAGGTAAGAGAATACACCAGATGCAGATAAACGTCAAGCTTGTTCGTTCAGTCCGATGTTGAAAGATTGTGTTTTATTCTCGAGATGTAAACTGGAATGTAAATGGCGATTGCCATATATGGCAAGAGACTGGGTTGCTGAAGAGGCTAACGTGTTGAAAATGAACAATAAGCTTTTGCTTGGCATATCTAGGCCGCCCCTTTTTGTTTCCTGCTGTTGGTGGGATGTCTGGTGTGGTCGATCTTAGAGTCGAAAGTATCGCTCTAAATGAAACATGTTTAATGCTATGTCTCAAGACATCTTATCGTTCAATCATAAATAGCATTTTTTTATGTTCGTCCTTATGTCATTTTTTGTTAACGAACATTTCAGTGTGTTTTTCGTAAAAAAAAATCCCGGTGTTGAAACAACCCGAATCTTTAGTTTTTAATACTCCTACTAATGTAGTCTAATCAGCGTTGTTGTCTTTAACGTTACTCTAAACACGCTTTATTTATATTCGTTTGTTTCGGGTCAGTTGGTTGATAATATCAGAAGAGCTTTCTCCCAACATGACATGCATCTTACAATCCAGTGCCCGCCAGACAATCAGCGACGATCTACAGTCCTGTGATCAAACAAAACTTGTGTAAATGCTTAACACGCGTTGGTGGCATGTAGATTTTACAGATAGCAGCGAGGAGCCTCAGGTTTCTTGACTGAGGTCAGTCGACCATAAAGATGGGCAGGGCAGACCTGCCTTCATATGGTTTAGCCAACAAGCTAACTTGGTTTTGGCCTGAGAGCAGCGTTGATTTTTATCATGATGCTATATTCTTGTGAAATTTGTAATACATGCGCCATTCTGCACGTCCCTGATCAATTAAAATCATTGCTGTTTGTACAGTAAAGTTAACGAATAAATAAAAGCAAATGCCTCTGTCCAGCCTTTATTAGTTAAGCTAAGTTAAGCTGTGTAGTCAGCAAATGCGAGTGCATTTCGATGATTTTAAGATTAAACAATCATTTTGGTATTTTTCTGTCCTGGCAAGTTAAATCAGCTCGGTGTAAAGCTGTAATACGAAAAGCGTGTAAATTGGTAACTATGGGAACTGGGCGTGGTTGGCAAGAAAAGCACATCCGCATGTTTCCTCGCACTGTAATGCCACCCAGAGAGGCAAATACTTACGGCATAGCTTGGATTTTCTTTGTGTAATTCTCACACCTGACAACACGTTGATCGTATCTTTTTAAAGTTTGCTTGTGTTTTGTGTGCTTTCACTTTTTTGCCTAATCCCTTTCATATTTTAGACAATAGTAATGGTATTCAGAAATAGCCTGGTCTGAATTTTAATATTGTTTTTTATGAATACAGCAGATTATGTATATGTGCAGCCATAGAGATAATAAAGATAATAATAATAAACTGGTATGTGTAAAGGCATTCTGATTCCAGCACATAACTTAATTCATAGTTGTTTTAATTAGTAGGTGTTATGCTGATTTTGGACTGTTGGTGATATTGCCAAAATTTTGAATGCTAGACCCAGATTATGGAAAGTCTGTTCATTTAGTTTATTTTTAGTTTTAGTTATTAAGTCGAGTATGATGCATTTACAGTGTTTGATTGGACAAAAATCTGTGTAGTGCAGGATGAGTCATCAGTATTTGGGCTTGTTTTCCAGGAAGATGAAAGCATGTTTTAAATGCAAGTAGTGTTTTTTTCACCTTTTTCACTTTTTACATACCATATACTGTATATATGACCTCAAAATTAACACACATTAACTAAAAGTCACTTAATTTTGCTGTCAAGGTTAATGTAAATTAGAAAGAGTGTCTGGTTGAACTCCGTAACCCAAAATTCGGACTCTTTCTTCTTAGCACTGAGGAGCAATGGACAAGAGCGAGCTAGTGCAGAAAGCCAAGCTGGCCGAGCAGGCAGAGCGCTATGATGATATGGCAGCTGCTATGAAGGCCGTCACTGAGGGTGACATTGAACTGTCTAATGAAGAACGCAACCTGCTTTCTGTGGCTTACAAGAATGTGGTGGGAGCTCGCCGCTCCTCCTGGAGAGTGGTGTCCAGCATTGAGCAGAAGACAGAGGGCAGCGATAAGAAGCAGCAAATGGTCAAGGAATATCGAGAAAAGATCGAGAAGGAGTTGAAAGAGATCTGCAATGATGTCCTGGTAAGAATTTGGTTTCATATTTTAAAACTGAATGAATTCCAGTCTGAAGTGTAAAACATTCAGATTACATAAATTATGTTCTGGCACAGGAATACATACAGCATCTGTATATCCCTAAAATTCTATGGTCCAACATGCCAACAAAATGTATAAACATATGTATAAATGTCCTGTATAAACCAGTAACATAGTCTGTTCTTATTTCTGTGTCTTTAGTGTAAGTGTTTGTAGGTAATGAAGGTAGATAATCCTTCTTGTGTTAATTACTTCTCATGAGCGAGGACCTCCTTCAGCCAAGCCTATTAGTCCGGGCCTGATCTCATTTGTTCCAGCACACACACAGTTGTCCTCACCTCGGGACAGTTATTGTAGGTGAAAGCCCTCCTTGATGATGACATATTTAAGGGGTCAGGGTCTATTTAACCTCTGTTTCAGTCTTCCTCTCCACCTGTTAAAATGGTAGTTTTATATAAATGACACATCTTAGGTTGTATTTTGCTCTAAATGTTTGTTACAGAGTTTCTGTTTTACCATCTGTTTTTTTGTCTTACTAGACATCAGAGATGCGTTCATATGTCATTAAACAACAGTCAATAATATTTAAGTAATATTTGAATTCAGAGTGAAATATTTGATATTTAAACCTAGAACATTTTGTCACTTGTTAAAGTCTTCAATGAAGGCCTTTTAAGTACAATTTTATTTGGTGGTTTTAACAACATAACCAGAGAGCCTGACCTGTGACATCATCAAAGCAGTATGTTTACTAGTAACAAATCTCATTTTACCAGAAAACATCACAAGTCCACTTCAGTTCTATAAGAAATACACAATCGTGCGTTCCCTAAGTGGCACAATCTCTGGGTCTCCCACCAAAGTGTTAGTAAGTGAACATGGACACTAATTAGCTTTTAGCAGCTGCTTAGAGAGGAGACTATGTAATGAGGTGTGGGAAGTGAAGAGGCCTCCACAATGAGAACATGAGCTCCACAGTGTTTCTGTGGACCATACATGGCATAGTAAAATGTTTCGCCGTAGTTTGTGTCCCTTAATTTAACCAATTTGTTTGTGACAATGACCCAATGGAGTCTTCGTGGTTGCGTGAGTCACACTAGAGGACCACTCATCTCTTCCTGAGCCCATTGTCCTCCACAGCAAGACAATTAACCTCACATTGATTCAAGCGTTCTAGAATATTGCCAGGCTGTCCTTATATACATGGAAAACTCTAAACAAATGCCTCAAACAAAGACCTTTAGCTTATCTCACTGGTGTGATGTCA
>JAZGTJ010020174.1:0-10532 GCA_036877575.1 Botia almorhae
TTTAGGCTTATTGTAAATCATTTTAAGTCATCTTGAGGTCCCCTTTGTTGAGGGTGCCTAGCGGACCCCGGGCCCGTTTGAGAAACATTGTCTTAGACCGAATGACCAGCAATCTCTCTGCATAGAAGACTGAAAGTGTGTTTGAGAATCCTGCTGCCTTTCTAGTGGGCCACTGTTAGCGCCATATGGAGACAGCAGTGCACGAAACAAAGTCAACAAATCACCTTAACGGCCTCCACAGTCTGTCCAGAGGAATCGGAGTGACTTCTTGGATGCTGCTGGAGCATTTTGTCACCCGCACAAATGCTGACAGCACCGGCAGGCCAAAACCTGGAGTGTCGCACCTCCTTCTGAATCAAACCAATGAGGTTATGAGGTGCATTTAATTGCACATAAATCCATTGTGTAATGTTATGTGAGGCAATCCAGTCACTGGAGGGAATACTGTGGCCATTACAAGATTGAAACGAGGAAGGCATCAGCCAAAAAAAAAGAGCGCAATCTGTTTATTTTGTATGGCTGAGCGGACTGCTGGAGCATAATGATGAACAGAAACAATCGGGCAACGAAAAAGACACCCCGGACCTCGAGGACCCCCGTACCAGAGCCGCCTTTTGTCCACCAGCTCTGACAGCCGGTCAATGCTGATGGCAGAAAACAGCCCTCCAGAAACACTGCCTACAGTCTCAATCCAGCTAATACATTTCCACATAATGATTACAATTAGTTAATAGCCTTGACAGTCTTGGCCTTAAATTGCCTTAAAACACCGTGTCACATTGAAATATTGAACCACAGCAAATGGCGACACTGAAAACAGGTGCAATTCACCCTAGAAAACCTTTCATTTAGAAGAACTCGCTATGTAGAGAAGCCGACGAGCAGGTGATGTAACAGTCATTACGATGCTTAAGTAGATAAGATGCGTACCGAAACTAAATAAACGAACAATGGCCACCAGGAATTCAGTTGCACGTCTGTTTCAACATCCATTAAAATATTTCTTCAGTATTGAAAGTAAGTTACTCTGACATATCTCCTGCCTTGAAAACAATAGCGCTAATATTCAGTTGTACACACGATTTCTTTAAACCGATAAGCTGCAGCTGTCTGGCCGACCTAAATGAATAAAATGAAGATGAAGCAACAGATTAAGATTTCTAAGCAGTTGTATAATAGGAATATTGTTAAAGTAAAAGTAACGTAATAAAATGTGACATCTATTAGTAACTGCAGTCTAAGGCTGCCCTTTTCAAAAGCACGTAACATCACAAATTACCTGACTGGTGCAATTACGGAAAACTAAGCATTCATTCACACTTGAGAACATTTTATAATGCAAATCAAAGACTGTGTCTGAGGACACAAAGTGACCTCATCTGCATGTTCAGGGTCAACCGAACCCTGGTGATGAACAAAATAAAACAACAGATGGACGGTGTGTTCTACAATATTTCTTTCTGGCAAAACACACTGCCAAAAATCAAGCGTTTCTGAAGTAAAATGGCATTTGATTTGACTCTGAAATATAGTTTCAACATGGGAAACTGTCATTAAGAGTTTGGGTCTGCGTATTAATATGGACTCTGTGGGAACGAGCTGCTCCAGGGATCTTAAATTCAGTTCATTTAACTCTCTCACAGGACTGGAATGAGACATGAGTGCATATCCTCTGTGGTCGGAACTGCTCAAGATTAAAGGGTTGCTTAAAAAGAACCTCCATTACCAACACTGGCTGTTGCTCTCCCTCTACTGGGACCGGCGCTCATACGGACCTCTCAGAGCCATGCGGGGCTAATCGTCGTGCAGAGTGCATGCTGGGAAACCATACATGCACCGCCGGTCCAAGAGTAGCATTCGCAGGTGCAAGAAATGAAAAACAGACGCTACAATGGGAACGTGACAAGACGTCACTCGCGGGAAATAAGGAAACACGGCCTTGTTCAATATTTCAAACTTTATTGACAGTCGAACGCGTTACAAAGAAGCTGCAAAATTAGGCCTGTACAAACTCAGAAATGAAAAACTAAAGGCCACGCTTTCAAAACCGAAGAACCGAGAGCTTGCAACTTCCAGTGAGAAGTTCCTGAAGGGTGGGAGTGAGAATAGTGAGAAAACAGAGCGTAGGGGTGAGAGAGAGAGTGAAAATAAAGATTATCCTTCACAGAAGGACGTTACTCCGACAGAAGCTATTACAAATGAAAGAGCAGTCATCAGTTTACAGGATGTCAATGTGTTTATAGTTACACCCAAGAATTTCATCTCTACGGCTTCAATATCTCTTTCTTGTCGTCTCTTTGCAGCTAAAACACACAGCAGGTCAAAACTCCAGCCGTCTGTTGTTTGGTCTGTTTCATTTCACACCTGCTTGGGTTGCGAACATAAAGGGGAACCTCCTTGCCTAATGCAAATCTGGAGGCGAAATAAAAACATCTTACAAACACAAGGTCCAAACAGGCAAACATAAAAGGCTAAAACATCCAGCCCAGCACTGTGTAGCTTGTCAGGCGAAGGGTAGTCCAGGAGCTGTCCGGAAGGCTGTTTCTGCTGTGAGAGGCTGGGGCTGGATGCTGCCCGGATGCTGCGCAGCACAGCTGGCGCTCCCTCAAGAGGAGCTCGGCTGAAGGCTTTTGGAGGCAGCCAGCATTGCCCGAACTTTAGCCATGAGGTCCTATATGGAAGGAGAAACAGAGTTAAACAAGAAAAAGAGAGGCATGAGAGATCACCAGTGTAAACACAGAGTCTCTATACGCTGAGAGGTATAGAAAAATATGAGTCATAGTAAAAACACAGCACAAAAAACAAATATGAATTTATAAAAACCTTGCAGACAACTTTATGAGATTTAAAATTCAGATTCAGGCTTATGGCTTTGTATCTGAAAAATCCCAGCTGCTAAATCTGGATATGAATGCCTGGCAGCATTATGTAGACGAGGCCTGTCAGGATTCAGGGCTGGATTCCAGTTCTTCAATCCTCTCTCCTCTTCTTCAGTAGTTTGTTGGTTATTATACTCAGAGTCTGTGTGTACTAAACGCCCTGTGAGGTGAATGTATCGCCAGAGAAAACTGCTGTACACTAATGTTCAGCTTATTCACATTTGCTTTCTAAATATACACGTTACACAATATCACAGTTTTCTTTCATAATATCACAAAAACACAGAATTACCACCACATAATTCTCAAATAATTGTTTTGACTTGAAAAAAATACATTTTTGATTGACTGATAGATGGATGGATGGATGAATAGATGGATCAATGAATGGACGGACGAACAGATATACAGATGGTTAGACAGACAGATACAGCGCAGACAGACAGACGAACAGTAGGCAGACAGACAGACATGCATACAGACAGACTGCAGGCAGACAGTCAGATATAAAATGATCACAGACACAAACCGATCACAGTTATTATAAGAAAAGAAACAGCTCTTGATATATTTCTGCCTATTAGTGCAGGTGACGGTTTCATCACCTTCCTCTGCCACATTCTGAAGATTACTTATCAAGTCTGTAAAATAATCTTTTGAAGCATCTGGCTCAACTGCAGTTATAGGAGACGCGTTTGCTTCTTGATGCCGCCCACCTCCCCCTCGTCCAGCCGCGGGAAGTTATTAACCCAGAAATTCCAATAAAACTCCAGCAAAATTAATCATAAAGCAAACAAATGGTCAAGAGAAGCACAAATGCTATACAGTCAAGCAGTAACGTGTCGTTCCCTGCAGATATAAGCCTGCCTCTGTCCTTCACAAGAGTATAAAGATGATGAAAGTTCTTCTGAGCGAGTGAAACCTCCAAAAAACATCAATGTAAAGCACTCCGACTCAAAACCACTATCACAGAGTGCCGAGACTGACCGCTGTGACCAGCGAGAACTAAATCAGGTTGTTTTCATGTGGGCTGGAGAATGATGCCTTATTTTATGGGAAGCTACAAAGTGGATGTTCCCTCTCATCCGAGACTTTTATCTAGCTAGTAAATCCTAACCAGACATTCCCATCCTCTCTCCGGGAATCCCACGTTAATGTGCTCCTGTAGCTCAGCTGGTAGAGCACCGCGTTAGCAGCGCAGAGGTTTGTGGGTTCGATTCCCAGAGAACACACAGACCGTCACACGTAATGTTTAACTTGACCGCACAGTAAATCGCTTCGTATAGAAACGTTTGCCAAATGCATAAATGTAAATATAATCTAACAAATCTGTCTAAACAAATCACTCATGATTCTATGAAAACAGCAATCATGCTAGGTATGAGAATATACTAGCAATGCATTATGGGAGAAAAACTGATAAGAAACCATTTCTTATACTTTCTGATGTGTCTATGAGCTGAAAGAACATGACGAACGTGAATCTGTGATCACAGCATGTCCATCCGGTACATTAGAATTAAAGGACTAAGCTGGGATAAAGCCCTGGAGCCTTCAAATGACCCCAGCAGATTACTGCAATGAAATGAAGATATCTTCAGCCTGATTAGAGGTCATTAAGAGACCGCGGCTCTCTGAAGTGTGAGTCTCTCATGATACATACATCTGATTGCTTTAACTACTCCACAAAAATGGACCAGGATACAGGAACATAATTAGGACCCAGAAATGCTTTTTGCTTTCCTATAGCAATTTGGCTCTAAACCTTGATCATTCTGACAGATACCCCACGTTCTTGCACGAGTTCAAAGTACGGCTGATCCACCTCAGGTGCAGAGAGGTGGCACTCTGGTGACAGGCCCGGGTCATTAAAACGCAATTTTGAGGAATGCTCCAAAAAAACTCCTCAATCCATCCATGTTCCTGAAATCCTGCTTTCCTATCTCTTTGGCTCATCTCTCTACTCCTACACCCACCTCTGCCTCTTCATAAAGACACTAACTCAATAAGTTGGTACGAGTCTCCACAATTACAGTGGAGTAACTGGGGGGAAACCTAATGCTCCAAATCCTCGCCTCCCTATTCACTTTTTAACGAAGAGCTAAAAAGCTGCTAGGTTGCCCCTCTGTAATTCCCCATACACCTGCTAATCAAACCATCAGTCACCCACAGCCCACGGTTAACACCACCAAATAACAATTTGAGGGACGGGGAGGAAAACATAAACCACGTGACATAAAAACACCATTGTGTTCCACAGGGAGTGCAGTAAAGCTTCCCGCTCAGCTGACAGGCAGATATGAACTTTATAAAATCTCAAGGGAGCAGCGCATCCCCGGCCCTTTATGCTACAGCTTTTTCATTCGCGGTAAAATAACCCCTGCAGGCTCCATCGGGCGCCCCCGTTAGCACTCCTTTCTCAGTCTATAGGTGGGATGTGTGCGTCAGAGCTTGTACATTCTCCTCTGGAGGATCTGAAGGAGTTGTGTGAGGTTGAGGCTGCAGGCGAGGATCAAACTGAGCCTCGCTGAAGACTGGTTCTTACTGCAGGATCTAAGGGTGGTCTGCACAGCCTGGAGTTTTTCCGTGCCTGCCTGGAAGTGGGATGAAGGAACCTCCTCACGGAACATCTCGGTAACTGAAACGCGAGCCTACGCAAGCCTGCAAGCCTGTTTCTGCTTGTAGATATTTGTCGAGGTAAACCGAGCTACTGTCTATTCAGGCACGGGCTGCTTGTTTTAATAACAGCCAAATCGCTGCTGCTACACACGGCCTCCGGAGGACCTGCTCCACATCTAGTGTCAGAACTGATTTAGTGTGGTGGAAACATAAAGGGAAGTGAATTAGGTTTACAAAAATCTGAAACCGCGTCAAGGCAAGTCTCCTGTTTTAAAACAGAACAGAGAAGACGATGAAACGACTGCCATCTGCCTGGCAGCGCGCAGAACTCCAGACAGTACGCTGAAGTTTGTTTACCATCTTCTATTTTAAACACAGCTGCTATAGTCTGAACCACAACAGCTTGTGTCGTGTAGTAAAGAAACAGCAGAATAAAGTATTCTCTGCATTTCAGTCCCGCCACATAAGGCCAGGGATCAGAACAAGGCTGCCGAGACTGTCAGCTACATTGAATAAGAGTGTGATCGTGACCAGCACTTTCGCTTCTATAAACACACACATGCACGCACACAAACACAGTCACCCTTGGCGACAGGGTCACGGCACCAAATCCTTGTATTTCTCAGTTTCAGCACGTAACACTCAGCAAATTCAGGCCACAGAGACTGATTTTAAATTACATGCATTTAAGCCTTACAAAGTGTCTGAGGGTCTCATCAGCTTGGCTTCACATTTATGTCTGTTTCCCCCCTCAGGCAGGAAATGAAACCAAGTGGGGATGTAAAAAAAGGTTTTGCAAGCTTACGACAGTGTTTGCACGGCAGCGTGGTATTGATATTTCTGAAACATCGTGTTTTAAACCTCTCACCCCACAGAATAAACCTCATTAAGCCTGAAAACACAAACAAACTTTGTTGTACTGAACAATTTTAGCTACAATGTTTTGTAACCTGTAACCATGTTATGAGTTATTCTTTATGCTTATGACGACATCACAGTACATTTTTCCATACAGGATTGTTACTGGTTTTGGTTCTTGCATACATTTAAAGACCGTGAGACTGTTCATTCTTGTGCGGTATCGACTAAAACAAGATGCACACTAAACGAACCGCAAATTGCAAAAATATCTCAATTTCTATCACGCTGAATCAATGTCGTAAACGCAATTCCTTAGCCGCTCTGCAAACACCAACAATTTCTTCCGATTTTTTTTCTCAATGTGCCTCAAACCCACAACCTCTGAAAATGGACAATAATCAAACCAAACATTGCTTCTCCACAAGCAGAGGAGAAGAAAGGAAATGTTTACAAGCGTTGTGATTGTATGAGAATTTTTGTTTTACTGACATACCTGAGTGATTTTGGTTTGAACTGAAGAGACAATAGTTGACGCGACTTGCTTGTCTTTTTCCTGAGAACCGTCCCTGTTTAATAAACACAGAGAGAGAGAGACGACTTGACAACTCGCAGAGCGGGTAAAAAAAAGCTCTAATACAATATTTACGGTGACTGGCGAGTATGTAAAAACCTACAAAGAGCATCGGAAACTCAATGACCAGAAAAGGCCATGAAAAATTCACCCAGGGCCAAGAGAGACATGACAGCGGCACAAACAAAACAAAGGCAGGAAGAGTGTAACAGCATGAGGTAGAGGAAAGAAAAACAGCTGAAGGCGAAGAGTTTAGAGCAACTTTTGATGAAACTTCAGAAAGTTGCCAGAAAAAAGTCTGTTTTTATACCCAATAACGTCATGCTGTTAGTGAAAATCCATCCGTAATGAAGAGAAATAAAACAAGATGATTTTAAATCGATGCGTTTCCATTTATGTTCCAGGCGTATTAAGCTGGTTTTTTTTTCTAAAATTTTATATCAAATGTCACCACGGGTGATTCTGAGCATTTGAAGCTTTCAGGCTTCATTCAAAAGGTAATTAGTCAAGTTGTCAAATCGAGCCCAAAAAAAAACTGGAATAAAAAGACTTCTTTGTGCTTTATACACAAGGGTTCTCAGTGCTTCTGGCAAAGCTTCAATTAATATTGCAACAAAGTGGGAAAAAAACGCCTGTGGTTCAAAAATCTACGAATCTGACTGAAGCGGAGTTCAGATTCAGAGGTCTGCTGAAAAACCTCGAGCTAAGACTCTGATTGGCTGACTGACCACGAATGGACGTGACATGCCCTTTACCTGGACCTCCCCAGGCTGGAGGCGGGGCTTGCAGCAGGGGAGGGGCTTGCAGAGCCTCGGGTCACGACTCCGCCTCGGTCAGGGGATGCGGAGGGTGAACAAGAGGAACCCTTCAAACGGCGTGAAGACTTTGAACTCCTCTTCTTCCTCTGTTCACGGGGCGATCTGAAAGAGAGAGAGTTTTAGGAAGGAATAGTTTTGGAGTGTTGGCAACGAATACGATTAACTACTTAAATCATATAATCAAGTCACTATACTATGACTTCAGAAGACTAGGGAAGTTTTTAACAGCCCTGTGTGTTTTTTGGTACACAGTCATCAAAATCATAACATTTCTTCAACAGAAAAAAACCCACAAGTTTGGAACAGTGTGAGGGCAAAAACATGTTTTTTAGGAATACATGAATTTTTGATTTTTGGGTGAAGCGCTTGCTAGAAGAAACTAGAAAGGCTTTGAGAAGAAAAAAACTGCAGTAACAAGTACCCCTTCAAAATCCTCTCGTTTTTATTCCCTTTTTTAACGAGTCTTGTGGCTTTGCTACTCTGGGACATAAAGTAACACTATGAAGGGACATGTGGATACTTGAGGCCTTCACACATTAAATAACACTTGAGCGACCAGTGCTCAAATAGGATCACATATATATACACACACGTTAGGTTTCTGTGCTTTGTGGGAACTTTCCATACACATAATGACTTATATGGACTTATAATGGCACAGGACCATAAAATCTTTGTCCAATGACAGAATGTCCTCATTGCCAGTCAAATTATGTATGCTTTCATGTTCGTTGGAGGAGGCGTGGCTTTGGAGAGCGCTCTGAAGGGAGGGCGGGATCTTACGTTTTCAAATCTGGCTCTAGCCTCTTTCGAAACTGCCCTACCTTTAATCTTAGAAGTCATGGCAGATCTGTCGTAAAAAGTTCCTATGTTTCACTATATAATTCTGTTAAGAACATATATATACATTTCTACATTTTTATAGAATGATTCTATAAAATGATTGGGCATTTTTTAACCTCAGAACTTGACCATTTCCATGACAACAGCCGATGGTGAATCACAGGACATGTTCTCCACAGAACATCCTTCTCCCATCATCCGACGAGTAAACTTCAGAGGGGTCGATGGTGTAACCAAAGATTCTGAGCCTCGTTTGTGTCTTTTTCTAAATGTAAAAAGCTCGTCCTCACTTTCACAACCGCCATCACTGGCTGGATGGACCTCTGAAAGGTCCTAGAGAGAGTGAGCCACCCAGATAAAGACCCACGACATAAAAGGCGCCTGAGATCTGAGGAGTCACCATGAGCGACTCTTTCTGCTGCGCTTTAGCACCTCAGAGGCGTCAGAAAATAACGGCGAGGTGGAAGCAGCGAGAGCGAGGGAGGACGGAGAGGAGAGCAAGGGGCTTGGAGTGGAGTTTCATTGACCTCCTTAATAGAAGGATTAGAGTCTCAGAAGGGATCATGCTTGTACGCGCTCGGAGGAAACACTGAAACGCACTTTTCACCAGCGTGAACAGCCTGCTGACAAACAGCCACGCTGCTCTTTAATGACACAACTACAGGGTTTAAAATTAAGCCCTATCAGAGCGGCAGTAAATACAAACAGATGTTTCTCCGCTGCCGTCATTCTTTCTTAAACGCGCTCATGTCCAGCATATGTGACTGTATGTACTGGATATAATAATACACTGCATAATACGATACACTTTTAAGATAGAAGTCATATTTGTACGTGTCACTGTTAAAGGGACAGTTCACTAAACTATTAATCATCATTTTATTAAACATGACGGAAACACACTTCAGCTTCAAGTTGATAGGAGGACAAACCCGACTGGATGAGAAAAAACATAGCAGTTTCATGAGCGATCTATCCATTGCTATTATTAGTAAAAATGCAAGCTTACAGCTGCCACTGTACATCTTTACGTAACTGCAGACAGTGTACGCAGATGTTTTAATTGGCATAAATAAATGCTAATGAAGTTGTATGCAACGAATCCACCGAGAGTACAGTAAGGAATCATTTTTGTATTAACAGTGCAGAAGGTTAATGAACTGGTGGGCCTTCAGCCCGCCGATGGAGTTCCATTGTCGCCCACCTTGATCTAGAACGCTTCCGCCCCAGGCCTGGGTTGTTGCCAAGGCGATAGGAACTCTGACCATAACTCTCTTTCTCCCTCTCCTCACGTTTTCTTTCGGACGAGCGAGCTCGGCGATCTCTTCGGCTGGGGGAACGAGACTGCGACCTGTGAAAGGAGAGAGAGAGAGAGAGGGTAGAGCAAGAAGAGGAAGAGGTAATCAAAAATACGTTCACCTCACACTGATCTGGAAACACAAAAGGTTTATTGATGATATAAATGATATACAGTTCAGGCTATCACATGGCTCTCTGGAAAACTTGATTCTGATTGGTCGATTGTGGCACTCTGCCGTCGCATACTTCCTGTGTAATGACCGCTAATAGGTATAATGAATTCCTCCCAGGCAACTGATTATCTACGCAGCTGAGCTACTCAGGTGTCTCTTGCATCTCTCTGCAGTCTGTTTCTTCTCGCATAATAAAGCTCAAATCAATATTGCAGGTCTATTTATTTATTCCACAAGCAGCAGTGTAACGAGAGGGATAATGTACAGTCAGCCAGTCATCACCATAAAGTAGAGGCAAGAGTTTCAGCAGACTGTACATTATCTCTCACATCCAACAAGGATCTCTGAACCCTGCAGACGACATACAATATGTTACAATAAAATGTTACAAAAGTAAAAAAGAGCATTGCGATGGCAGCACAAAGGTTGTGGGTTCGAATCCCATGGAACACACACACACACACACACA
>JAZGTJ010020175.1:0-10532 GCA_036877575.1 Botia almorhae
CATATCATGGATTTTCTTTGGTAACATTTTACAGTAAGGTTCTGTACATGAACAGTATTTAATACTTTAATGTACATCAACAACAACGAGACTTAGATTCTGCATTTACATTTATGCATTTGACAGACGCTTTAATCCAAAGCGATTTACAGTGCATTCAAAGTACAGTATACATTTTATCAGTATGTCTGTTTGTGAACTCGAACCCACAACCTGTTAGGGTTGAGGCTCTACCAGTTGAGCTACAGGAACAGTATTTTAAAAACAACTAATTCTTATTTCACTATTTCACCCGTCTTTTGACTATCACAATATCTTTACATGGTACATCAAACTCTTATTTTAAAAAATGCAGGAACATTAAATGATTATTCGTGATATGACTTCTTTAAACCTTGTCAGTCAACCTTCGCCTACTGGTCTTTTTTTCTGATTGGCTGATTTTTCCGCCCACTTCCTCTCTCTGCCAAAGCTCTTGTCCTCCTCCTGTCTACTTCCATCTTCTGCCCCCTCGTCCTCTTCCACCGCATGCCCTCGTCCCAACCTCAAACCTCCCTCTGTGCACTGGCCTGAGGACATAGTGACCTTCCTCAGCCCTTCTCCTCCTCCTCCTCCTCTACCTGTCAAAAAACAGCGGCGTCACAGGCAGGTAAACCTTGCGTGTTGGCCACATATGTGTGTGTGTATGTGTGTGTATGTGTGTGTACATGTGTGTACGTGTGAGTGCAGTGAGATGGTCACATTTAACGTTCTGTTCCTCAGCATTTCCGCACTCTCGAAGAAAGGAAGCGGTATTGTAAAGAGGGCGGGGCTTATATGAGTGACACTCTGCCCAGGAAGAAGACCCCGCCCACATTAACTCCACAGTTCACTTCTGCCACGCTTGGTCGTAACGTGACCTCCAGAGTAAGAATTCATGCATATATATATGTGTGTGTATATGTGTATATATACTGTATATTTATACATAATGAGCTGGGTGATGTATTCAATATTTATTATACATGTAATATTATTGTTATTATAAATTCTGTGATAGAGTATTATATAAAGCTGATACCGTTTAGAAGTTCATTATAATTACTGTGCATCTGTTTTTCCTTCACACTATCCATTTTAAAGCTGCGATCTGTAACTTTCACCTCTCTACTGCCATCTCTGTTTGAAACATTGAATTGCAGGTTACTTTGTACTTTTCATTACACGTTGACATTAAATGAAGGCAGACTGACAGTTCTCGGGAATTCGGCCTGGCTGTTCAAATTATAAATTATTATTATAAACTTATAGTTGTGAATTAGTAAGGTAAGTAGATTGTATTAAACACTGATCTGTCATGTACTTACTCAATAACCGATTTTAGTTCATTTTTAAACCCAAAAAGTTACAGAGTTCAGCTTTCCAAGTTATTGTTATAGTATATTATACTGCAATACTATTATTAATGTCTTTCATTACTGTTATTGTTGCCCAAAACTAGTACAAGTTTGTCAAATTTGTAGTAAAAGTTAGTTCTGTGTTTAGTCTCATCCACCTTTGGCTCAAAGCTCCAGCTGTGGAAGTGTGTTGAACCGAGCGCTGGCCGTTTCCCCTAAAGAGTCGAACATGAAAACACATCGTCTGCACAAAGGTAAGAATCTCCACCTCAGACACGCAGTCGTAACTTTTCTGGTTATAAATAAATAAGTTATTGAGCAAGTTATTGCTCAAAGTTATTGTTATAATAAAGTTATTGAGCAAGTACATGACAGATCAGTGTTCAGTCTCCTTACTTTATCACAATTCACAAAAATAAGCTTAAAATAATGATTTATAATTATAAATACAGTGTTGTTATGTAGGATTAAATCATAGGCATCAAAATGGTGCTTTTGATCTCTATGGCTTTTATCGGAATGGTACCTAATCTTGGATTGCTTTATCCTCCTGCAGGCAGGAGTAAGAAAGGTAGGGCTCTGTGTGAGATCTTACTGCCTGCGGTTGTTTACTGTAGATGTGTCTGTTACATCATGTCTGGGGCTCCTCAGACATTAACAATTGTCTCGTCCGGAGGACAGTTATTGACTCTGTCATTGGCTGTGAAAGTTAACTGATGTCACCTCCTTTGATTTGAAGGAGTCTGGTCTCATTAAAAAAAGGAAACCTGGCTTTTTCTTTATTTTACTGCATGATTTTGTTCACCTGGTCTTTTATGACTTTATAGTTATTTAGTTCTGCATGATTAGGCGTGTTTGTAGTCATTTGTGTTCTTCCTGTTTTTATTTGTAGACTGTAGATGTTTGATTTTATCCTGCTGTTTTTAGTCATGGTTGTAGGTGCTTATGGGTATTTTGAGAAAGTAAGGTATGGCTTCTGTAAATACCCTCTAAGTCTTGTGTCTTCAGAATACAAGGGGAAAACGCATAATTTTTTTACCCAGAATGCAACATTGGTCCCTGTGGCTGTCAGCCACTCTCTGCAGTAACTGTTCAAGACCAATTAAAATGAATCATCTGCCTTAGCCCCTTCCCAGCTAACATTTTTAGCTTGTAAGATCGTTTCCCTTCCATTTCCATTAAGTAACAAAAATGCTAAAAATATTATTTTGAAAGTTCTAGGAACGTTCAAAACATCACATTTTTTAGACGTTGTATTAATGTTTTAATTATAGCTTGGTTATGAAAATGTTATTCAAACATTTTTTTAAATTTTGTAAGGTTTCAGAATGTTGAACTAGCTGCTTAAGAATAACGTCATCTTTATACATGATATACGACGTTGAAAAATGTTTCGATAGCTTTGAGAGAACTTTTAGAGAACGTTATCACGCTCTGAGAACGTTAGCTGGGTTGTTGCTTGTTTATTCCAACGGGGTGGAAACGTTCGGCATTTATTTGTTTGTTTGATGAAGATAGTGAAAGAATGCTGGGACGACAGGAAACTCAGTTTTTCACAAACATGAAAGTTCATCTCAGGCAGAGTGAACATTGAATAGACTTGTATTTTTATTTCCCAGCATTGTTCTTGTGGTAATACAACAAAGCTTCATTCACATGTGAACTTTATAACTTTACTCATACAGTATACAAGCTGAGCTGTGCTGTTCAGTGTTGTCAGATGGTTGATCTGGAGGTCTCATGGGTAGGGTCATCAGAAAGGCGTGTCTGTACTTCTGCCCACTGTGGTTGATGTTATCAGAATTACAGTGGAGTCTCACATCCGCTGGACTAATTCTAGCACCACTTTTTGCCATTTGAACTACTTTTTTGCGCTTCACATCTCCAGGATAGACAGCAGGCTCAGATAGTGTGTTCCTTTTGGCTTTGAGATCCAAGCCATCTCTGAACCAGAGCACAGTATTCTCTCCATACTGTCAGGATATTGCTGCACGGTGGCTGGTCTTGGTGATCAGGGTAAGGGGCCCCACGGTGCCCTGGGCACAGACTGCCCAGAGGTCACCGAGCTAGGTGGCAAGAATGGAAATCTGGCCCCTGGGGGTGACGCTACACTCTCAGGTAAAGCTACAGTAGCACTGAAGACTTTGGAGAGCTCGTGGGATAAGACATGGTTGATATTAAAGGGTGACTCCTCAGCTTCTTTCTTGTGTTGTGTTGGTTTGACAGGGCACAGTCAGCAGCACATCGGCGAGGACAACCGAACGAGGTCAAATAACCTTAGCGGCCGTGTGTCCTCGCAGACCAATGTTTACCTGGACTCCTTGGGGTACCAAGACAACGGCCGTGCCTTGGACACGCTGAGCGTGGACAGCTCTGACAGCATGGACACCAGCATCTCCGCCTGCTCACCCGACAATGTCTCCAGGTGAGGCTGTTTTTCCCATTGGTTCATGTCACACTGTGTTTGTTTGGGTTCAGTTCACAGGAAACACACACTGGTAAAATACAATGTTTTAGTGATCTGTTGCTTTAAATAGAAGGACCTGACAAAATTTGTCTGAAAGAAGCCAGAAAAATGTAGTTTTTATTATTAAAAGGTTGTATTTTGTGGGGGAAAAAAATAAGTAAAATAAAAGTAAGGTTAGGATAAGTCAGTAATTTTATGCATACAGTCAAACTTTTAGAAATGCGACCCCTGCATTCTGTTGCACTCTGTCTATGTTTTTGAATGCAAGAATTAATATTATGTAAATGTTTGTGCAGAAATGCGTCCATTCAGGTGCAAAACTAAAACCAGACCAGATATACAGAGCTTCCTTACGTCAAATTTCAAAATACTATGTGTGCTTTTACATGTTCTGCTAATCCAAAACAACATCTTTTGTAGTTCAAAAGTTCCATCAGTGGTACAAAAAGTGGAATATTGAGGTAGAGGGCAACAAAACGTGAAGAACAGAGTGGAAAAACAGAGGAACTAAAATCCAGGAACAAGTGATAGATTATGACCATTTCATGAAGGTTACCATAAACATCAACTCTGCTTGTGATTAGTTACTGGTTAAAGACATTAGTTAAGAGACTGTGACAGATCAAACCTCATGAGATTGTTTCTCAGGGCTGTAGGCGTGTGTTTATGTGCTGGAGGCAATGGAGCAATGAAATCTGAGCAGTGCGCTTGAATAATGTGAGTTCTAAAGGGGCCCAGGAAGGATGGTTTGCAGCCCCTCCTCTGCACCAGCCACGGGTCCACTCGGATTACAGCTGGAACTTTTAGAAGAAACAGATTCTGGTGTTTTTTTTCCCCCCAGTTTGAATGTAATCAACTGCAGAGCGCGGGTTCGGGCTGCGCGCGGGTCTTTGTGCGGTATGTTCTACTGGTGTCCCGTGGTTTTCGGGGTTCTGCGTGTTCTAGAGCAGGAATGACCTCCGTTCAGCTTCAGCATCACCGGTAAGACAGGATTAAGATGAAAGATCTGCTTTGATGGACGCAGGGCAGAGGGAGAGGAAAAGATGAAAACAAGGTGACCAGCTTCATGGGGGAACGTGTGTAGAGCAGGTTGGGTAGATGGGTTTGAAGCAATGGAAAGGAGAGAAGATAAGATAGTAGAAGAGGGAAAAAAATATCAAATTGTTACGTTACACATCTATTGTAGCCAAAGTGAAGCATATTTGCATGGTGTGTTGGGTTCTTCCTTGTTGATTTTTGCTGAATACACAGAGATGCGTTCTTTGTTAGATTTGTACCTGAGTGGATGGTCTTTGCATGGCATGATCTTTGTGATTTAAACCAACAAGGAGATTCTTAAAGCTTCTACCTGAACATATATTTCCTTATTTAGTACTTTGCATCTTGAAGAACCAATAGGGTTCTACACTGTCATGCACGAAGCGTCACATTGCAAGCGTGCATTTAGTGTATTTAGCTTTTGTGACTGACAGCTGACAGACACTGTATCTAAATCACTGAATCTCCTTCAGCCTCAGGCTATGAGTTTATTTTGAATAAATTTTATTTTTCAGTTCAAATGGATGACAGTTCTTGCAAGCTAGCGCTTCTAACCGCCAGCGCTGATGTCACTGTAATATTTGAAAGCTGAATTCTGATTGGTCATCCTTCTTCTTCGATTATTTGCACATGGAATTATGATTGGTGGTCTGTCCCGCATTTGTTTGCATACTGAATCGTGATTGGTTTTCTTTTTATACATTTACTCGATCGTCTGTAGATGCATTCACGCTGCAAAAACTGTCGCGGTAAGTGTCAATTGTGTGCTATGCAACAGATGATCAGACACGTGCTGGTTGTCATGACACCGGCGGGTTTGGTTTTGCATACATTAAATGTTGCATCGAAGTCTAAAACCTAAACTCAGTCTCAGGCTTTGTGTTATCCATTACTGCCTTGCAAGCAGTTCTGTTTTTTGCAGGAAATGATGTTTTTAAAAGCATCTTATGAGAAAGGCATCTGTTACTGGTAAGCTTATTATTGTGTCTGTTGTTTTGCTGACAGCTGTGGTTTTTAAATGGCCTGTGACGCAGGGTTGAGCGGTGTGTTGTTTTGATCCCTGTATATTCTTTACGGGGAAGGTTTCCCAGCTAACAGTTTTAGGTTGTAAGAACATTTCCGTAACATTTCCATGAAGTAACAAAAACGTTAAAAATGTTATTTTGAAAGTTATAGGCACGTTCAATACATCTGGTTATTCAAACAGAACATTACTAAGACATAAGAACATTAATAAAACATTTTTTTATATTCTGTAATGTTTTTAAAATGTTCCACTAATAATGTTTTTGATATATACAGATACATAATGTTAAAAAAACGCACATTACTGCAAGAACTTAGAGAGAACTTTGACAGAACGTTAGCCAACGTTTGGGGAACATTCCCTGTCAAACCTGAAGTCGTTCGGAAGGGAGGGGCTGGTCAGATCTATTCCACGTGTTCTGTTTGAAGTCTAAATGGAAAACATCAGTATCAAAATGGTGGCCCTGTTTTCTCAGGCTCTTTCTGCCCGGACTGTTAACACATTCCAGCACTGGCCAACTTTATTGGTTCCCTCTGTGTTCTTCAGCTACAGCTTGTATACATATGTACCGCCCGACGTATGACAGCTTTACATTTGCATGTCTCAGTAATGATGTTTTAGTGCCTGGCTGGCAGTGTGGTGTTGGTTTGTGAGTGGTTTTAAGGTGTCATTTTATATATTTCTTCAATTTTGGTAGTACCAGCACCAGCGTTTCGAAGATGGAGGAGATGGAGCGTCTACTCCGCGAGGCTCAAGCAGAGAGAAACAGACTCCTGGAACATAGGGTAATAATACAGCCCTGCAAACGTAAATTATACAGTGGATGTCAGTTTTACACTTCAGACTTTGGGGCAAAAAAAGACAAAGTGACAAAATGCCTCAGATATTTCAAATGTGTTTTATAATATTATATAATGTGTATACTGTATTTTAGATTATATTTTATAATGTACTGTTCTTAGCCTGTCTACAGTAGTTCTCTGTACCTCTAAAACAGTAAATACAGATGTGTGTTGTATATGTTGCCACTATGTAGACAAAACTATTTGTAATTATTAGCCAAAAGAATTGTATTAATTCTAATAAGCAACACATTAGGCAAATATGCCAAAAGGAAAACTGGCCTTCAAAATCGGTTTCAAATCAGTTCCTTAATAAAATATTTCTTTTTGATACTTTTACAGACCATAAAATCGAGTGATAGATGAGCCACATTTGGTAACAAGCTTCACAGATCTTAAACTGCTTGTTTGCTCTGTTTAAAGTTTCTCCCTCAACCATAATCGGAAACAAATTCAGCCTGAAATACAGGAACGTTGTGGGAAACGAGTCGTTCTTCCTGCGTCTGATGTTTTTATGGAATTTGTGCTGGAACACCAAACACTAATTGTGCTGCTTTAAAAAGCTACTTTTATTGTGCGTGTCTGTACAGAACCGTGTGTTTTATTCGTGTGACAGGAGAGAGAGATGGAGAACAAGAGTCGAGCTCTCGAGGAGGAGAAGAGGAGACGAGAGGAGCTTGAGAAGAGACTGCAGGAGGAGACCAGCAGGAGACAGAAACTCATCGAGAGGGAGGTGAAACTCCGCGAGAAACAGCGAGCACAGGTGATAAGCTCGTGTACAAATCTAGTTTGGGATGTATTTGTGATACACAGACGTTTCTTTGCATTGTCCTGTATGCTGACGAAATGTGACCTTTGACCCCATCACAGTCTCGTCCCCTGACACGTTACCTGCCCGTAAGAAAAGACGACTTTGACCTTCGCAGCCACATCGATTCAGCGGGACACAACACAGAGACCTGCTTCCACGTCTCCATCACAGAGAAGACCTGCAGGGGCTTCCTCATAAAGATGGGAGGCAAAATCAAAACCTGGAAGAAGCGCTGGTTTGTGTTCGACCGCAACCGCAGAACCTTGTGCTACTTTGCGGGTCAGCGGAACATCAGCGATACGTTTACCTGGACTATATAACTGGTCTACTTAAGTGATATTGACTTTACATGTCTGTTTTTTTCAGATAAACATGAGGCCAAACTAAAAGGTGTGATTTATTTCCAGGCCATAGAGGAAGTGTATTATGACCACTTAAAGAGTGCTCACAAGGTACCGATGTGATTTTGCTGTTCGACTATAATTATCAATGTTTATTAATGAGCCAAAGGCATTTTCAATACATTTACAGCAGTTAATTAAACCTATTTATAATGTTGTTTTAAAATATAAATGTTGTTTTTAAAGCTGCAATCCGTAACTTTCAACTCTCTACTGCCATCTCTGTTTAAAACATAAAATGACATGTCTTCCGGCAGCTCAAATTATAAATCATTACTATAAACTTACCATCGCGAATTGAAGTAACGTAAGACAGTATTGGGCTCTGATCTGTCATGTACTTGTTCAGTAACTGGTTTTTGTTCATTTTAACCCAAAAAAGTTACAGATTGCAGTATTATTATTTAATAGTCACAAAAGTGGTTTTGGCATGTGTTCCAGTGCTGCCCCTAGAGGCCAACTTGTAATCCGTCTCACATTTCTCTCCCTAGAGTCCAAACCCTTCTCTCACATTCAGCGTCAAGACTCATGATCGCGTGTACTACATGGTGGCGCCCTCACCAGAGGCCATGAGAATCTGGATGGACGTCATTGTAACAGGGGCGGAAGGATACACTCAGTTCATGATTTAAGCGTTGTCCGCCAGCAGAGGAGGAACGTGTAAAGTGTGTGGACTAAAAACTTGTTCCACACTCACAAACTTTCGGTTGCTGATTTCAGTTTTGACCAACTAACGCTGGACTGATCTTATTAGTTTTTCATTTTCTGTCCTTGTTACCTTCTACGATCTATTTGTCTGGTCTTATCTCAATGCACCGTGCTGGTGTTTCTTCTTTGGTGCTTTGGTGCTTTTTTATACAATATGAACTTTAACTTGGCAGCTTTAACTAGTGTCTAAGCAAGATGTTATATGATATTCGCTGCCAGTGTGGCACGTCGTGTGTGGTCTGTTTGTAACCTTGTATACAGGACCTCAGGGACACACACACTATATCCAAAAACAGTTGTCAGTTGTTCTGCCAAAGACGAGAACACACTGGCCACATGCTGTAGAGAATTTATGTATAGATGCATGTGGGTGTGTTGTACTGACTTCAGATCAGTTATACTGACATGCCTTATGATAAGCAAAGGTGCTATAGATATGACAGCTGTTCTTACACTGCAGTTCTTCATTATAACAGCCTCATGGATATTAAAGCTGCTTGCAGTTCAGGTATTACACAGATTTCCGAAGGTTAAATGCCACATTTTCATATGCTGGATTCTAGCACTAATTTTTAAATGTATCACGGTGCATATATACATTTCAATACAGACTGCATTTAGTGTTTTTCTGTATTCAGGCTATGAGTACTTATATCAGAAAAAACAACATGCCCTCTTTATTTCTCAAAGGTCGTGTCATTTTTGTGTGTGCAAATCCAATCATACTGAATTAGACGTCTAAACCCGTAATTTCACTATGACCAGCAGGGGGCGACAGCCGTCTGACACATTTATATGTGTTGAACATGCAAGTCGTCCGACAACGAATAAGCCAGTAGTATGTTATGCAGATCTGAATATCTTGTTTGTACTCCTTTGTGAAAGATGTGTATATCGTGCATGCGCCTTTATTTTTGCACACAGCAAAATAAAGCAATTGTATATTGTTACAATGACCCGTGCAAGATAATCATGATGCAAAACTTCTGCTGTGTTTTGACGCTGTTTTCCCATAAATGCATTTTACCTCTCTCTCCTTAGCCAAACAAGTTACGCTGAACAGAAATCAAATTAAGGATTTGAGCAATAACAGGGTGGACAGTAGATCTGTGAGGTTGTTTAAAAGACGTGTATGTTCTTCCAATTGATAACTATAAACTTCTTGTTTTACGAAAAGCAACAGATAAACATACAACCTATTAAAAGCAGATGAAATGTTTACACGCGTTATCGTTTAAACAGCTCCACAATGCGCATGCGTATTTGTGCTGTTGAACCCTCCAGGTATTTTCTCATCTTTGCATATATGGTCTGGCTGGGATTAGTGTATGACCTCATCCGTTTCATGATTAATGTCCTATATTTGGTTTTCTTCCTTGGTTGGATTGCTATGCACAGAATTCCCCATTTCCCAGCGCACTTTCCCAGAGAGGTGTTTGGGATACGGCGTTCCCAATAAAACACGAAACCTGCCCGCTTCCAGCTTCCTACTGTCCTCTGTGTAATCCATCATTTTCCTCTTTCGCTTCCCCTAATTTCTCATCATCTCCTTTCCTTTGTTTGGGCAAAACCTGTTTTTCAATGCATCCTAAAACGAGGTGCTTACGACTCCCATCAAGCATGATAAATGAACGCATGCCAGCGGGGGGAAGCAGCGGGGGGAAGCAGCGATCGGACCCCGTGTTGTCAAGCTGTGTCCTGTCAGTTTACGGATAACTGATGGCGCAGACCATCAGACTCAAACACACTTATGCAATGATGTCTGTCCTCGGAGAATACACGGACATGTCGTTTTCTGTAGGACAGATCCCACGGGAATTTGCCTTTAGAGCCCCATCCTATCTCGCCCTACCGCAGCGATG
>JAZGTJ010020176.1:0-10531 GCA_036877575.1 Botia almorhae
ACGGTAAGATTACTAAAGAAGTCTATCAAGTCCTGATGTTCTGTCTCCGGGTCATTCCATCCAGTCCCCCACCATCTGGTCTCAGAGTTTGGGTCCAGCTGACTACAGGAACTTGGGGAATGAAAGACAGACAGATTTAATGGGTAGCCAGTACATCTGTTCTTATGGGAAGTGTTCCCAGTTCCGATTTACCTAATAAATGCAGCCTAATAATCCCTTAGGGGATTTGAGTAAAAAGCCATATGACTATGTGTAGGCAAGATTAAAGAGGTGGGTCTTTAGTCTAGATTTAAAATGACAGAGTGTATCTGCCTCCCGGACAACACTGGGAAGACTATTTCAAAGTTTGGGTGCCAAATATGAGAAGGATCTACCACCGGAACTTGTTTTTGAAATTCTGGGTACTAACAGTTGGCCAAGACCCTTCCGATCGCAGTAAACATGAAGGACTATAATAAGAGAGGAGCTCCCTTAAGTATTGTGGAGCTAAACCATTCAGGGCCTTGTAAGTAATAAGCAAAATTTAAAATTTATACGGTGCTCGATAGGCAGCCAGTGTAGAGTTGACAAAACTGGGCTTATATAGTCATACTTGTTCATTCTCGTTAGAACTCTGGCCGCTGCATTCTGAACCATCAAGGAAAAACCATGGAGTTTTTGGATTAGTCTTGTAGGGCAGCCACCAAGTAGGGCTTTGCAGTAATCAAGTCTTGATGTCATGAATACATGAATTAATTTTTCAGTATCTGGCTTCTGGAGCATGTGTCGTAGTTGTGCTATATTTTTAAGCTGAAAAAATGCAGTTTTACAAACATTGGAAATATGGCTTTCAAACGATAAATTGTTAACAAAAATGACACCCATTTTTGGCTAATGAAAGTTTTGATATCGTCTATGCATTCTGTCAGTTTAGTGAAATTATGAGTCTCGTGGGGCCTAGAAGAAATGTATAGCTGAGTATCAACAGCATAACAATGGAAATTAACTCCATGTCTCTTTATAATTGCTCCCAGAGATAGCACCTATAAGGTGAAAAGTAGGGGCCCCAGAACTGAGCTCTGTTGTACTCCGTATTGTACTTGTGAACGGCACAAGACCCTTTCGCCCACAGCAACAAACTGGAATCGGTCAGATAAATATGATCTAAACCATGCCAGTCCAGTTCCACTTCTGCCAATACAGTTTTTAAGCCTATTTAGTAGAATCTCTTTATCCTTGTTAACATATTTTTCTTAGGAACATACATTTATACAATCTTTGTACAATCTTATACAGTCTCTCTTTTAACTGAATTAATGACAAATGTACATTTCTAGATAACATGGTATATAAACAGAAATATTAAACTTTCTGTATTCTTTCCTGTATGGAAATTCCTGTTACTGTTCAACCCGAGTTTCACTCATTTCACATGCAGTTCAACCTCCTCCGGAAAGACTACATCATTTCATTGAAAATCAGCTCGATGCCCACCATAATAAGCATATTTGCCAAATTTGGCATCAATCTCTAATTTCATGCTGTAGATATTATAGACTACCTGTTTCCCATTTTTTGCCATAATTGTACTGCCTCACCATGGTAACATTGTTTTTTAAATCTTAAAACAATTTTAAATCTTCAATGTCTTGGCATGATGAGTTTGGTGACATCACATGAAAGGAGGAGTATTTAAAAGTTCACACCATGCGGTTTTCAATAAATCCAAAATGGCCCACTTCATGTTGAATGAAGCAAAGGGGTGTCAGCGCAAATGTTGTTTGGGCATGAAACATACCAAGTTCATGCATGAATGTTTACATGAAATATGTACCATATTTTTGCGCCCCGTATCAAGCACAGCCTTTGCAAATGGCTGATGATTCTAAGGTGTGAAACCGACTAATGATACTCTGTATGTAGCTGTATATTTCTTGGATAGCTGTATATCTCTTCGAAGCCCAACAAGATGCATGAATTGAAGCCCAACAAGATGCATAAATTCACCAAACTGCGAAATGCATAGTTGATATTAAAACTTGGATGTTTAAAAACTTTCTACTACTAAATTTAGACAAAACAGAAGTTTTATTTATTGGACCAAAAACTTTCCTGCATAACAACCTAAAATACTGCATTACTTTTGATGGAAGCTCTATAAAGCCTGCTTTGTTAGCCATGAACCTGGGTGTCAACAATTTGTTCTTTGAAAACCACATTTCCAATATTTGGAAAACTGCATTTTTCCATCTTAAAAATATATAAAAACTACGACATGCTTTTTAAGCCAGACACTGAAAAAATAATGAATACATTTTTGACATCAAGACTTAATTATTGCAATGCTCTACTTGGTGGCTGCCCTGCAAGATAAATAAAAAAATCTAGATGGTTCAGAATGCAGAATGCAGAATGCAGAGTTCTCACTAAAACGAATAAGTATGACCATATTAGCCCAGTTTCGTCAACACTACACTGGCTGCCTATCAAACATACAACATTTTGCTGATAACCTACAAGGCTCTAAATGATTTAGCTCCTCAGTACCTAAGCGAGCTCCTCTCTTATTACAGTCCTTCGTGTTTACTGCGATCTGAAAATTCTGGGCAACTGATACCCAGTTCCCAGAATTTCAAAAACAAGTGCTGGTGGTAGATCCTTTACGCACGTTCCGGCCAAACATTGGAATAGTCTTCCCAGTATTGTCCGGGAGGCAGATACATTATGTCAGTTTAAATCTAGATTAAAGCCCCACCTCTTTAATCTAGCCTAACTTTCTAAAGTTAGTAGCTTCTGGCACCTCCTTTTGCACCTATTACTTACAAATGTCTTCTGTAACCACTGGCCACATCTGTCTGTCTTTCACATCTGTCTTTGGGGATTTTTCTCCTCCTTGCAGAACTTAGCCAGCTGAGAGAGGTTGGAAGGACATGTACCACTCGCTTCAGGTCTAGCCACAACACTTCAATTGGATTGAGATTTCAATTGGATTTTGACTAGGCCAATCAACAGTGTGAACCTTCTTTCTTTAAAGCCATTCCTTGGTGGATTTGCTTGAATGCTTGGGTTGTTGTCTTGTTGCATCACCTATTTTCAGCCAAGTTTTAGCTATCTGTCTGATGAATTTGAATGACTGAATTTGTTGATAGGTCTGAGAATTCAAGTTTAAATTCACTGTTGGGAGGAGGTTCTTTTCCTGGAATTCAGTGTTAGCTTTTCTCCAAACATGGCAGCTTTGATTATGACCAAATAAATCTATTTTGGACTCATCTGTCCAAAGAATGGACTTCCAAAAGGCCTCTGGTTTGTCCAGATGCTCTCGGGCAAGTTGAAACAGGCAGCTTTGTTCTTTATTGAGAGCACAGGCTTTTTTTTAGCAACGCTCCCATAAATGTCATGTCTGTTAAATTTTCGTCTGATTGCATATGCATGTACATTTACCCCATATACTACCAGAGAGATCTGCAACTGTCTAGAGGGGATGTGTGGGTTGTCCTTTACCTCATTTATTAATTTTCTGGTGCTTCTTGATGATAGTTTTGATGGGCGTCCACTTTCAGGCAGAATTGTGGTCATGTTGAATGCCCTCCATTTGTAGATTATTTGTCTTACAGTGAATTGATGGAGTTGGAATCTCTTGGAAGTGGTCTTATAGCCTTCCCCAGACTGATGGGCTGCCACCACCTTCTTCCAGATGTCCATGGATATCTCCTTTCCTCTTGGCATTCTTTGACTTCTTGGCACTACAGTGGTTTGGTTGGTTTCCTCTCTCTTTTAATCAGTGTTACCCAACCACTTTCCTGGATGTCTAATTGCATTGGTCTGAATCGGTTACCAATGGCTACTTAAAAAATTCCCCAAACATTTGATCAACATACAAGCAATTGATCAGCATACATCTGACATTTAATTTACAAAAAGCAAGTGATGGTAAAATAATACAACCATGGTAAAACAACAGAAAACTCTGAACATCTTAAGGAGTTAACAAACTTTCAAGCAGCACTGTATGCCCCCTATTTGTTGCAGTTGAAGCCTACTGGTAATGGTCTTCTGTAATTAGGTGGTTGCTGGTTTGATTCCAGTTAAATTCTAGTTTGATTCCAGTGCCAGCAAGTTGCAACTGAAGTGCTGCCCCATGGCTCGGGGTGTGTGTTCACGACTTGCAGTGTGATCACTCCTCACCAGTGATGGGTTAAATGCAGATTAAATCACGATGGGTTAAATGACATTTAGGTATAGGTTACCATATTTGAAAAATATGTCACTTCCACTTCTTTTACTTCTATTGAAAGAGATGCTGGCTGAAATTATAAATATCTAAGAACTCTCTCCTTAGAGTTTTCATCACATTGTTAGTACTAGGACATGTCCCAAAGTCTTTTGAGCTGGCTGTAATTAAATCTCTTGTTAAAAACTGCAGCTTGATCCCAGTCAACTATTAATTACAGACAAATCTTAGATCTTTTATCTCAAAAATAGAAGAGATTTTGAAAAGACGGCTTGGTTGGTTACCCAACAGTCACAACTGTTATTTCTTGTAAAAAAAAGTGGCACCTGCAAGGACTTCCAGTCAGCATTTGGGCCATATCATAGCACAGAGACTGTTCTAAATTATATTTATCTGACCATTTCCATTTTGTAGCTCTGAATGAAAATGTCACACGGATCACAAATTCAGTACAGAGTGCCACAGGGCTCAGTGCTAGAACTTTTGCTTTTTAACTGTACATGTTATCTTTGGGCACTATAAATAAAAGAAATTGAATTTGCTTCTACTGTTATGCTGACAATACTCAATTGTATATTTCTTTGAGGCCAAACTTAAACTTTTGAGTTTAAGTTTAACATTCTGGACTTTTGCATGTAGTGACCTAGAATATTGTCTTACTTTTGATGGATGCTCTATAAAAACTAATCAGTTAGGAATCTGGGTGGCTTATTTGATAAGGCCCTGAATGGTTTAGCTCCCCAATACCTGAGACAGCTTCTCTCTCATTGTAGTCACATTCAGTGCAATCCCAAAATTCCAGCATAAAAATACCTAGAATTTCAAAATCAAGTGTGGGTAGTAGATAATTTTTTTCTACTTAGTGCTCAGACTCTGGAACAGATTTCCCAGCACTGTCTGTAAGGCAAACACAGTTTAAATCTTGATTAAAAGTTAATGTTTTTCTAAATGACATTTTAATCTAGATCCTAAAACATAGGCTGTCCTAAACATAGGCTGTGTTTACACAGCAAATCTTAATGCTCAGATACGATCTTAAGTTCATATCCGTTTTTTGGCCGCCTGTTTACACTTACGCCTTGTATCCAATTTGTGTGTTTACATTAATCTCCCGACCAAAAAAGATTCTAGTCATTCATCAATATGAGCGCCATAATTGACTTGCTGATTCATTTGTTTAACAGTCGGCAAACGTACACCCAACAGCAATTAATTAAAGTGAAAATTAATGCTTGTGGTCATTATTTTAGTTAGTTTGTGGGGCAGATTCACTTTCTCAAATGTTTGTTGTTAAAATTGTCAACTTTAAAAATATTTTTCACAAAAAAACTGTTTGCTAACTGCCTGCCGTCCAGTTAAACAAGGCATGTGTACTTAAGTGCTTAAATTGTAGTGCAGGATAAATGCTGTACACTTTTATTGATGTATGCTAGATTGTGCTAAACTACTGCATTGCCCACAACCTAGAACGTGCACAGACAGCATTTGCAAAAGAACACAAACAGCAGGCACAATTTATTATTATTAAAGTGAAAGCTTTTTTAAAAATGCTGCCATCATAAAGACAGCTTTAATGGTGACACGACAACTCCATATATCCCTCTAGCCTCCTTATATTTGGCATTTATGCTATTTATTTTGTGCTAGCATTGCAGCCAGGTGCAGTACTTGTGCAAAATGATGATGTACAACGCAATCCGTTTTGGAACAGTAACATTATAGCCAAGGTGAGTCAGAGATGTTTGTTTAGATGCAGGTCGGATGTATGGATATCAGATATGTATCCAATTTAAATCCACATTTGAAAGTTTCCCAGATCGGATATGAAAAATCAGATCGTATGTCACAAATTACGACAAATGTTTCTCATTCATTTCCCCTAGGTCACTGTAGTCAGCAGGATCCAGTCCTTATCCATACAGGTTGGTGTATATGGAATGGAGACAATGTGGAACGGCACCAGGGTCAGACCAACCCAAGCTCTATTCTGACCCTATAATTGTGCCCACTTTACAGTCAGATGCTAATCCGAGTGCTATTTAACAATGACTACAGCCATAGCCTGGGTCACCCAGAACCAATAGGAATAATATGTGATTGTAATGTAATATGTAATTTTTCACAGTCTATTTATTTGTTTAACTGCTTGATTGCCTGTTTTTTTCCACCCCAGTTAGACTCTGTAAACTAGAAATAAGAAATTGACTAGAAATTTCCAGGCAGGTGTGTTATAAACAAGTCTTATGCCAAATCAAATGATTCCGTGGCTCATGCCGAGTTGAATGCGCCCTATGACGTCATTTTCTGTCATAAAAATGTTCCCGCCATTTTGAATTTTTTTTAAAAACTACCTTTTCTTACTTCTACGGCATTCGTCCAATTTGCACGAAATTTGCTATGCATGATCTACACACATCCCAGACAAAAAGTTCGAAATCGTCGAAGAGTACGCAAAAATGAATATAAGGCTGAATCTTCGCAATGCTTTGGTACATTGACACAAAACTTGGTACATATCATCACAGGCATGACCTGAGGGTGCATGCACAGTTTTGTACTGCACCACCTACTGGTCCAGAAATATGAAAAATGGCTATTTTTGCTCATAACTTTTAAACCTTTGAACTATAATTATGTTAGTGGTCTCTTTAGATTCCTTGAGGCATGCAGAGTCAATCAATATCTTTTTTCCATAGTGGGTCATTGTGGGCAACGCCCATTTTTAATTGAATGAAACGTAAAATGCAGTATTTTAATTGCGTATCGTTACGAAACTTTATATGGTTCATCATCACCATATTCTGAGGTGACCTGCAAAGCATGGGGTCAGCGGCACCTAGTGGTCCAAACATATAGTATAATTTATGAAAATTCTTATAGCAAGTGATTGCAATAACGTATTGTCATGCAACTTCTTTCTTTAGATTCTTTGGCTCATGACTAGTTTTAGCCAAGTTTTACGATACCTTATTTGTCATAATAAATGCTACTTCCTGTTGGTCATTTAAAATTTTTTGTAATACCTACTTTTTCAACTCCTCCTAGGGCGTTTGTCCGATTTGCATGACCTTTGGTATGCATCATCTACAGACATTCCTGACAAAAAGTTATTTAAAGACTTTCAATCAATTCTCGTACAGTGCATCAACGAATTCGACAATAATGGGTACTGTATCTTAGCAACGCTTTGGTATATTGACACAACACTTTGTAGGTGTCATTGTTGCAACATCCTGACCACATTAAAACTAAATTTGTGACCGCTTCACCTGCTGGCCAAAAATTATAAATCACTTTTTTGTGCTATAATTGTTTTTCTAATCTTATTATAGCTTGACCCCGTAATTGCTGCTTGCAGCTATATTTATTTTTATTTCACGTTATGAGCACACATTAGAATAGACACTTATAGTCGAAGATAGATAAGTGCTGCAGATCAAGACTCAACACCATATAGCGCTCAAGGCCTCACGTGCCTGTGAGTTCCTCTGGAGTTCCACTAAAGACGCCGCTGCCGACGCACAATTACACATACTCCCACATGCACAAATATGCATTACATTTACAAAACACTGATTATGATGTTTCAGTATTTACATACCATTTGAAGCATATTCCCTATTTGTGTTGAGGTTTAGGGGTTCAAATCTTTTACTCCTTCCTGTGAAGTTACAACTATAGTCAACCATAGCTAGTCATCATTGTGTGATCATTTGAGTCACTGAGAAGTCAAACAGTTAGGCAGTCAAGCAATTGGTCTTGTTGCAGCACTCTTGGCGAGGGTGAGACATTTAGAAGTCCCAAAGGGTGGAATTTATGGTATATTTTCATGTGGTATAATTTATGATCAACTTTTCTATGTTAATGAGCAAGACGCTTGGGGTAAACAACTATCAAACTTTCAAGGTAAACATTTATTAGCAAATGCAGAAAACACACACTGAAAATGAATAACTCTACATAACTCAGTATAACTCTACATATTACATTTCCTGTACAATCCATTAAAGAACAGGTTCCATCAACCAAGAACACAAAGTAAGTTGTTTGTTTTTATAGACAAAAGAAAACCGATCTACATTATGGTCATAAAGATATATTTTGCTTCCACTTATGTTGCCCTATGAGTGGCGCTTTGCCCATATACTTCTACAAGTTACTTTATTTTACCCTAATTTTCAAGTAAAATCACAATTTCAGCCTTACTGGGGTGTAACGGTTTAGGATTTTTTATGGCATGATAATCATCAAAAACAGTCCACTGTATTATGGTATAGTGTTATATAAAAACTAGGGGTGTAACGCTACGCATATTCGTATTGAACCGTTCGGCTCAGGCTTTTCGAGGCTTTCGGTTCGGTAGGGGAGAACGGGGTAATGAGACATTGGGTAATGTGAGACACCCCCTGTATCTAGGCAACGGAACACATTTGTGGTCATGTGACCATTATATTTTCAAGCCCCTCCCATTTCCCCTTGACCATGAAGAAGAGCATCTCATGGTGCTGTGGTAAGCATGTTTTTTTCACAAAAATATTTTTTTTTGCATGTAAAAGTAATATATCTTGCTGTCAACTTAATCAGCTGTTGTGCCAAAGCAAATCGATTCAGGTAGAAAAACTTATATCATACATGTTGATGAACTACCAACATATAAAACCATGCAATGATGCTAGCTGAAGATTAGCCTGAATTGCTAAGAAAGATTATTTCTTTCTAAACTCTGGCTGTGGGGTAAAGTGAGACAAATGCTGTGGGGTAAAGTGAGACATGAGACACAAGTTAAATTTAGTCCTAAACATATTTTAATGTAATAATACATTACATATCTTTTATTTTTAATGTCATAAACATTGTAGAAAAGCCATCAGACCCAATACAGCCGAGCTCTTGATGGGTGGATGAGATCCAACCCTGGCAAAACAGTCTCAATCTACCAGATTGCAGGACTTGTGAATGAGGCCTTTATGTCAGCAGTTACACCACGCAACATCACTTTTGGATTTAGGTCCACTGGGATTTTCCCATATAACCGAGAAATTTTTCCTGATGAAACGTTTGCATCATCCATGGTGTCAGACCGGCCAAACCCTGAGCTGCAGCCTGCCACTGCAGATGATTTCAATAGTCCACCCGCTGTAGATAATTCACTCGCTGATGCTAATCCATCCACTGCGCATGGTCCACATGGATGTGCCTCGCCAGCTGACTCAGATGTGCCACATGTTTCCAGCCAACCTGGATATGTGTCTCCTSGTGAAATCCTACCACTTCCCAAATGTCCCCCCAGAACACAAACCAAACGAAAGCGTGTGAAGACAGCCATCCTAACTGATACTCCTGAGAAGCAGGCAATTGAAAAGGCTTATAAAGAAAGAAAAAAGAAACTGGGAGGGAAAAAGGAAAAAAAAGGGAAAAAAAACAAAAAGAAAATCATAGTTAGCAGCTCTGAGAAGAGTGATGTCCCTGTCTTAATTGATAATGAGTCTGATGAAGAGAGCTCTGAGGATGAGAGTAGTGATCCAGGAAACACAGATCTGTCCATGGGTGACTTTGTCATAGTTAACTTTGCAACCAAACACAAGAGCGTCCGTTACATTGGCATGGTTAAGAAAGTTGAGGATTATGAAATACTTGCACAATTTCTCAGAAGAATCCAGGGAAACACAAAAGAGTGGGAGAGACCCACGTTTGCTATAAAGGAGAATGATGTGGCACATGTTCCTAAAAGTGATGTGGTGAAGAAGGTGCCTCAACCTAAAAGGCCTGGAGGAACCACACGGAGAGAGCAACTCTTTATCTTTCCCTGTAACCTTCAGGGCTGGAATGTAACCTTCAAGCTAGCTGTCAGGATTCTAACTGTCACAACATACGTTGTTATGGTAGTTTCAGAGTGGAAAAAGTAAGTGGATCAGTTTACCCCCAGCTGGTTCACTTTACCCTTTTGATTTCTCTGGTCTGTCTCAGTTTACCCCTAAGCTGGTGTAAACTGAGACACAAGACGATTTTTTAAAAACAATCATATTTTCACTGACCTTCATCCTGAATACATTCTGATAATTTCCATTGCTAGGAAACATTCTGAATTAATGGGGAATGTGTAAATTTTACTGATATATAAGTTTAGCTCGCTTAGAGGGAAGCAAATGTAAAAAATGTCTCACTTTACCCCACTCTCCCCTACGCATTATGAACCGAACGATTCAGAAAAATACTTATATATTTGAAAAAAATAAAAGAGAATAAAGTGTGTAAAATATAATGTTTTCAGTGCTACTACGCTCAACAAGGCAGCCCAAACGACGTGACAGGCAACGTGCT